>JABFQM010001827.1:0-18408 GCA_022816865.1 Zelostemma sp. ZL-2020
TAAAAGTCTCCGGCTCTTTGACCTTGCGGGAAAATGATCTTTGCCGGGTGATCTCTATACCTGCTCCCAAGACTAATTGACTCTTCGTTTCCGTAAACGAAAAATCACCCGGGGACCAAGGCCTTTATTTACAATAACGCTCATGGTTTTATGGACTCGCCCGGAATAAAATGCGAGCTCGAGGTCGAGGAAGTTTCTGGTTTGACCAGACAATCCGAAGAAAAGTCACGGGGTAAATAATGGCTCGTCATGCCACCACCAAGGTTTCTCGAAATACGACTCTGTAAAGTTTTGTGAAAGCTCCGGATGATTATTTGCCATGATTCACGAGCATTGTTGGTTTTTAAGCTCGAGACGTTTCCGCTAAGTATTCGATTTTTGAAGGCTGAAAGGCTCGTTAGGAATCCTAATACAAACGGTTTCCGAAAAGCATGATTTTCGAAAAAAAAGAAGCGAGTAGCTCTTTTTCCGGGAAACATTGATTTCCATCAAAGTGACGAGCGGAGAATAATTTCACAGCTCGCAAACTTCATACCGGCGAGAAAAAGAACTCGACAGCTCGCAAAACTTTGATCCCTGATACGCACTGGAAGAATGAACTCGTCGCGGAATCCAAGTACTTAATAAAGAAGCCCATCGCCGGCGAGTATCGCGAGAATCGTGAAACGTTGGCTTTTGATAAAAAAATCCCCGGCGCCGGGTGCAAAAGAACAAAGGAGAAAGTTATCGCCGACTCTTCCAACGTCTTAATGACTTTTTTACGCCCCGAACGAGAAACGAATCAATCCGGTTAATTCAGGGTTATCCGAAGGGGCTATGAAGCATTGTGTTCTCTCGCCTTCATCCAAAAGTCTAGGCAATTTAGTCATTGTCGGTTCTTCGGAGCGTATAATCGGAACCAATGTTTGAAAATCTGATTCGAGACGTCAGCTGGCACGCGAGCACCCGCGTGCACATGGTCGTCGATCCTCGGCGAGATTGTTCAGGAAACGTCAGTAGGTGGAGAAAGGCAACGATGATATCTGAATTATCTCTCGTGGCGTTGAGCGGCCGGTTTCGAACGCGGGGATAGAAAATAGTCGGGATGAAAAGAGATGTTGAGTAAAGACAAAGGCCGGACTGTGTGAGGAGCTGCGAAGATAATTGGCGAGCAGGTATGTTGGTAGACCGGTAGTCCAGCCGCAGCTGCTCTTTCAGGATTGCTACAGATGTATATTCTGCTCGAGCTAACTCTTCCCAGGATGTTAACTTTTCATGGAACAAAAGCAAAACAGGTTCCCTGCTTGTCTTCTTGAATTATCCCGAACGGCGTGTACACAGTGGCCACGGAGTCTCTCTCGCTTTGGCAGATATTCCAACGAAAACTTAATGGTATTTATCCTGCTTCGTGTCATCGAAATTTGACATTGGGCACTCGATGAACTCGCTGGAAAGATTTTCTCTTTTGAATAATGTTCGCGGATAAGCGACGTTGATGATTGACGCGTTTTGCGCGAAGAGTTAATTCCGGACCAAGATACGCAGTGATGGGGAGAAATTTTTGATCTGTTCAAATCAGACATTACGTTCGTATAACTCGATTTGATTGACGAATGAGAGGCCGTGTCACAACGATGATGGTTATTTTACGACAAAGCGAAAAGATCGATCTTCCTTGCTGTCGCGCTCGCGTTTTTTTCCACCGCGGTTTCCATTTGCATAACCTTTTTTTTCGAGTCATTTCCATTTTACCGCGAGCATCAGGTTTTTTAATTGAAAATCTGCATTGCGCTGTTAAATTCAAGCAAAATGCTGTTGGCGAAACGATTTTTTATTCTTTCCTTCGTCGCGCACTGTTTGTAGATTGTTTTTTTCGAAATGAAGAATCACCTCGCGTTTTGTTGATTCGGAAGAGAAGTAAAATCATCCGTATTGTATTACTCGAAAAGTGGGAGTTACGAGGACGAGGATATGCTCTTTGGAGAAAACCATGTGGCGGAGAGGAGAAGATTGAGCGGTCTTCATTACCTGCAGCCTGCTTATTATGCTTTCGACTTGGTTTCTTCTCGTTGTCCGCTGGCCCTTCTTTCCGGCTTCATCTTTTTCCACGCCACAGAGATTCTCAACTTCTACGTCGTTCTTTGGAGAGTTTCGAATCGCGATTAAACGAGGGTTACAACTAATCTTACAGCGACACTAATTGGCATCACTGAAAAGTTAACTTATACAGAGTCAACAACAGCTTTTGAAATCTCGTGATGTTCCTAATTACAATTCCCAGTAGTGCCAGTGGATACAGTTGTTGTACAATGCGTTTCAAACAGTTTAGAAGTTTACGCCATCGAATTGTTCCGCAATGAATAATGCAGGAATAAACACGCGAGTTTCAGGGCAACGAATAGTGTACTTACAATCAAGGATCGTAAAGAATCGAAACCGGTATCGTACCGTTAACAATTTTTCCATTCCGAGTTTTTTTTTTCGGTGCGGAATGATTTTGTCTGAGAAGAGTGTGCCTTGGGATACTTTACACGTGTAATTGCCCATAAAATTGTATCGAAACAAAGTCATTTATTAGTCTGTAAGTGGCTGAAAAATCATTTCGAAAATCGTAATTGGAATTGGGTACTGCGCCTTGTAAATTATCTTTTTATAGAAAAAACATTCATCGACAATTCCAAACGTCAATGTCGACAAACGACATTGCATTTTTCAAATTCTGCTAAAAAATGCTTCAAAACCACTTTTCATCGATCATAACTTAGTATTTCTTGATATTTATCAAAAAATATGAATTATGAATTATTCGATTTCGGTTATCGATTTTTTTTGTCCATTGCATAACGGTTTCGGCTTCGGTTTCAATTTCCGTTTCAACCTTTGACGTTATATTATTGTCGATAAGGAATCAGACGAAGCAGTGGCCGAAATTGAGCCCGGCTTAGTTCGTAGGGTATTCG
Source organism: Zelostemma sp. ZL-2020 (assembly GCA_022816865.1). Taxonomy (NCBI): domain Eukaryota; kingdom Metazoa; phylum Arthropoda; class Insecta; order Hymenoptera; family Platygastridae; genus Zelostemma; species Zelostemma sp. ZL-2020. The sequence continues at coordinate 2,940 of JABFQM010001827.1, forward strand.
CGGCGTACAATCGAGTCGAGGCCGTAAGCGATGCGACTCGCAAAAGGCCACTTTGCGATATACGTTTCCAAAGCTCACTCGAGTCGATACGTATCGAGGTAATTTCGACGGCACGTTACCTGAGTAACTCGGACTTGCTGAACTTGAAGCGCTCGCTCTTCTTCCCCGGCGAGTATCCAGAACGGCAAGGACGCGGCCTGTTGAGGTGAACTGCTCTCGCATGAAAGGGATTTCGAGGAGCGGAGTAACGAGGACAGAAAAAAAAGATAGACACTTGGGAGAGGACGGCGATTGGAGGTGCATTGGATACTGTCTCACAAAGCTTTGGTTGCCGCGTTTGGCGGAACGAGGAGTAGAGAGTTGGGTCGTAGCGTCACGCCGGAGCGAGCACCCCCAATTTTCTGTCTTTCTGCCTGCCTCGTCATCCATTCCAGCGCCCGGCGAGTCGGCGACTCTTGTATCCGATCGGATGCGGCATTACGAGCTCTCTTATAACATCCTCCTCTCATGGCGCGCTCGTATCATCAACATGCGCGTCACACGCCCTAGACTCGGGTCATTTGTGCATGTAGAGCTGCTGCCTGCAATCTTCCACTCGCCTACCCTTCGGAGCTGCCCGGTTGCGTCACGTGAAAGAGATTCGCTTCGTGCTCCACTGTGTAAACGTGCCTTGACGAGAACGGGGGAAAATATGCATTCGAAAAGACTCCGTAATTACGATCGTTCGGATCGTATTCAAATGGGATTATCCGAGAATTTTCAAACTTTTCCTTCGTCCTTTATTCGTCGTCGCACATTTCGCGAATGTAAAAGCTTTCTTGTAAATGGTAATGCGGGTTTGGACAAACAGAGGATATTTTAAAGACTATTCACTTGATTCTGTTTTTATTTATTTTCGGTTTACGAAAGCAAATAAACAAAAGAGGTAATAGCGGATGAACGTTGGATGTGAAAAAAGAGATTGCACGACTACAACGTACGCGCTTCTTATCTCATGCGAATCAAGACAGCTTTGGGCGAATATGTATTAAATATGTGCATACGTACGTATTGCCTCTCATCCACGGCGGAGCTTCGGACGACATCGAATATTCACTTTTTTATATTACTTCTTTCTTATTTATGGAACGATTCTTGCCCGGGCGCAACTTTGGATTCGTTCTTTTTTTGTTTTTTTTGTTCATTGTACAATAGCCCGCAATTTTGTAAACAGTGAATCTTTCGTTCGTCAGCGGGGATTCTTTTCCCGAATAAGTAGTATATTTGGAAAAGTGGAAATACAGATATATTTCGTGTCACGTTTCGTCGAAATACATACAATATTTTTCCGGGTTATCGCGTGCATCTATAGTATTGCAGTTGACATGGGGAATTCTCTCTCTAGCGAGCAAGTTCGAGCGCTGAGGAAAAAACAACGCTCGAAAAAGACGTCAAAGAAACGCGCTCGTAACCCGTCACGAGGTTTACCGTTATCATAACGAATCTACATTTTGTTTCTCGACGATATTCCCGACATTTTATGATAGATTGTTCCCCGCGATAACGCTTATTTACGATCGCGCGCTCGTGCCCGTTGTTTTACTTGAAAGTTCATCTAAGAGAATTCTCTCAACGTATCATTTTCGTTCGTCGTAGTGATTTCACGGCGACGATAATTTTCATACGTTTATGCTTCAATAAACTCGAATCTGTTATTCTCCTAGACATCCGTTAACATGTGTTTTTAAATTATGCCTCGAAGCGTAAAAAATTGAAATAAAATGTTATCTAAATCTGGATTGTACGATAATGACTCGAAGCTTAAGTAACAGCAGTCGGGGATAGTTATGCCCAGCAGGTTTCTCTGATTGCAGCAACCTTTTAAATTAGGCCCGAGAAGAAGATTCGAGGGTCGGCCCTTCATTCAGCGCGCTCAACTTCCGAGAGCTTCCTCAGCTATCCTTCCTTCTAAATTATACCTCTCTTTTGATTCTCCGACTCGATACTGGAATTATGACATTATCTTCTCATGCACACACAACCCATACGCGCACGTCAATATAGCTATATAATCACGGGATAGTACTTTGCTTGACGCGAAATATATACTTAATTTTTTCTCCATCGCAGCTGAGACAAGAGATCTAAAGAAAATAAAGACATTACTTCGTTTCACTGATCCCAATCTTCACGACAGCCTAGCTACGAAGCTCTTTTTCTCTCCTTCGGCTTTTCTTTTGTTTTCAAGTATATTGCATTTTTAAAGATGTTGTTTGCTACGAATAATACATTACAAAATATACCGAGTCTATTCGAAATTTTTGCTGGAAACAAGCGGATTCGTGACCCAGAGAACTTTGAACCCGTTATTTTTCAGGTCGAAAGAGTTCATGTTGGGTAAAGCCGATGCTGCGGGCGTTTTGTTTCAAAAGTTGGGTAAAATAATATCGCTGTTGATGATACGTGGAAAATATTATTAATTCGGACAAGAGAATAACGAAAGTATCGGCGCGCGTTCGTCTCTCTCCGTTTTCAAAGTAAAGGGTTTCACGCGTGTTAAATCTCATCTCGTTATTTTCACCGGTCGACACAGCAGCAGCGGGTTTGCGGATACGTAACGTTTGTAGTAGCTCCGCAGTGCAAACTGAGCCTCATCTCACAAAGGCTGATGAAGAAAACGAATACACGGGGCTAACGTTGAATTACAGGACGCAGGAGTCGCCGCCAGTCAGACGGGTGGTACGCACACACGTGGCGTTTGGGTATAATTCCTCACTCCGAGAGAAAGGCACGCTCTTCCCACCATTCAAATCGTTTGGAATGCACGCTTATAATTTTCAATCTTTCAATCAATCTGCTCTTCACGTCGAAGGAAAAACATCGTTTTCGAGAGCATTTTCGAAACTCATTCGCGTAACATAATTTTTCCATGAATATTCAACTCGTTTTCAGGCTTTTCAAAGTTTTGCGTATTAAAGTGTAACGTTGCAGAAATCATCGGAAAATGCAATGAAAAAACTGACAAGGAATTAATTGCTCGTTTATAACGCCAGACGAAGTTATCCATGTGGCGCTTTAAACGAAAATAAGAATATTTTTGCGAGGGCGTAATAAACACGATAACGTTTTCTGAAACGACGATATGAAAATTATGCGAGTATTTTTCCTCGTAACGTTTTTCTTTACATCGTTGAAATTCTTAATAATGTAATAGATTGTTAACTTTTTTACGTCCGCGTGTAGTCTTCGGGAGTAAAAAACTTGAATGTATATTAAAAAGTCAAGTAGGGACGTATAGTTTTTATAACAAGTAAAAACTTGGAAACTTTCAAGTTCGCTCGAAAGGCGAAATGAGTTACGATTTTATTTTTCTTCGTGAATTTAGCAAGGACCGCGCTCGAAAATTATTATTTTACGTTCGTCTCGCGTTGCGAAGTTGTAATTTCACTCGGGTAACAACGCGTTGCAGAGAATTTATGTTACAATTGGCGCTTAACGTGGGTCAGTTTTTTTCTGCCGCGTTAAGAAGAGTTTAATTCGAGCAATTCGTTTTCACATAAATCTACACGTGGGGGATCGGCACAAGAGCAAGATAAACGTACATCGCGGCATATGGCCAGCGCAGGCGAACCTTTCCCCCGTCCCCGCGTACGCAAGGGCGCTCTACCTTTTGACGACGAGATTTCCGAGTTATAAAAAAGTAACAAAATAGATACACAGCTCGCATTTTCGTACCTGAGTAAAGGAAGTTCGCCGAGCTTGTTCCGATCTTGCGGATATTTACTTGGATGATTTTAGCAGCAGGATGTGAAAGGCGAATTCGATATTGCTTCACGTAATTTTTCCATTAATGGAACACAAAACCGCTTTTGTGTAATAAATGAATTACTGAACGTCACGAATTTGCATAAAGTGACGTCTATATAAATTCATTACCCTTAATCCAGTTTTGCTCGGATTCGATATATTTCAGTTTCTATGAATTTTAAATGAGATAATCTACTGAAGTTTGACGCGAGGACATTTTGTATGGGACTCGGAAATTGAATTAACTATGGATCTTAATTATTGTTCGCCATTCTTACTGGAAGAGCTTTGGAACTCGAAGCCTTACTCGCGCGCGCGCGAGAGAGAGAGAGAGGAAGGGCATTGCTTATGCATAAACCTTAAGCTCCTCCAGTTCGAATTTGCATCATTCACGGTTATTTTAACAGCGTTCGTGCTCTCATATTCGCCTGCTTTTCTTTCTCCTTCGCTTCTTCAAAGGAAACGTGGCTGTTCGATTCAGTTTGTTTACGCGGGAATACAACTTTGTACATTTGGCAAAATAAGTTTAGAGTCATTAAAACAAATGGGCTCGATGCCGATGAAATAAGAACGGAATATGAAGTATTGTATAACGAGATAAAAAACACAGCTGAAGGAAGATCACAGGGATGTTTTTTATCGGAGAATATTTCATTTATTATCCGTTTCGACTCGATGCAAATTGCGTTATGCGTTGCGTTAGAAAAATATTAGTTGTTTCATTTGCCTTCGACTTTTAATACGATAAAATGATTAATACAGTGGTGATATGTCGGCATAGACCGTTTTTAATTACACTTTTTCCCCCGCTGATCCTATAAAATTCTTTTGTGAAAAAAACCCCGAGCTCATAAAATAATCTCTTCTTTACGCGAGCACGGGAAAACTTCATTTGTGAGAGTGTAATTCATAAACGCATTCAAAGCAGCTACGATGTTTAACAAATTAAAAGCAAAAGATAAATAGACCAAAAAAAAGCCGGGAAAATTTTTTCCCAAGCGGCTTTGGCCGTAATTAAATACGAAATGAATTTCCCATTGTAACATGTAAAATTTAAGCGCAAATTAAATAGTTGCAACATCATTTTCAATTTCCTTATTCGCAAAAATGTCGGATTATCAGTCATTTACACTTGGAAAAATAATTTCGTAAAACAAAGCCGTAAAAAAGGTTCAATTTAAACAATTAAAAGAGAGATTAACTCCCAAATACCCGCAACCCGTTCGGTCCGAAAAAAAGAGCCGGGAATAAATATTTTTTTATACCGTTCTAACAAGCTAAACGATTCGAAAGCCCCGACGCAAATCCGATCCCGAATGCAGAGCCCATGCATTTCAGCAGCAATGATCAGCGGTCTCCCGATCGAAAATAAACTAAGCCAACAACGACGAGCCCGGGGAGTTCGGCGTATCACTAATTACCGAAACGTGGCCCTTCCCCCGGCCCTTCAATTAAATGCCCTCTGCCTCGTCTAATGGCCCCGGCGTCTCGTTCCGTCAAGCATCGCGGCACAGAAAAAAGGCAGCAGCAGCAGCAGCAGCCTGCAGAGCCCATAGCAAAGGCATTCTCGTGGAGCGACGCGACGCTCCGGAGACCGACTGTCTGCCCGTGGAACGAGATAATCACTTAATTAGTCGAAGCCCATCGTTATACGGGCCGTTCGACTCGCACGCGATCCAAACAAAAGTTACAAAAAACAAAGTCGCCCGGCGATTTTCGCGTCCGTGCGGCGGGCAGCTGCGGGCGAGACGAGAAATGAGAAATGATGAGAAAAGCGGGCTTTAATACGACTCGTAACGCAATACCACGAGGGGGCATACCCCCCCCTGTCCGTCATGTAGACACGCGACGACCATGGATCGCCCGTGTAATGCGCCTACGTACCGTCTAGGTCTGCCCCGTGTCTCTCGATCTCCCTTTCTCTTTCTACAAACACGCGTTCTCCTCGCTCTCTCCTTCTATTGGCAAATACGAGGCCGTATGCGTGAAAATTGCCACGTATGCGTGAATACGTACCTGATCGAGTGGGCTGGCATCGGACCTTATCCACGGCGTTACTTCGTACACGTCCTCGTGCTTGTCTGGCCCAACAACGTAATTACTAGCTTCGCGTGTTAATGTCTTTATAAGCCCGCGCGTTCGTCAATCCAAGGGGGCAATCCCCTGGCGTCACTGCCTGCGTCGCCAGCGAGGACGAGAACGAGGATGGATTTCTCCTCCGCATTGTTTTCTCTACCGACACGCGTGATATTCGATGTCGAAACGGCCTGGCCTTTCATTCGAAGAATGGGCGTGATTGTGCTTCCAGAAATAGGGTGTATCATTTTTTTATCGCTTATAGATAAGGGCTTTGACCGTTTGACGACGTTATCGCTTTTTCGCGGGAAGAGATTGCAAAAAAGAATATACGATTCTGGGTCTGATGCGTTAAGAACATTCGAGTTTTTTAGTTGAACGAGAACGAGATTTTGGGCTTTAGACGAGGGCCATTCGATGCACTCGAACGTGGTTACGGGAGTGTACTTTTATTACAATGGAAGTGTATGGTTAATAAACGATGATGGTGTACACATACATATGCAACGCGTGCCTCCACGGCTGTCGCGTGGCTCCGGGCGACCGTTCTATCATTTAATCGGTGACCCGCACCGTCGTTAGGCCAAGGCTCATTCGTTCCTTGTGCCGCAGCGATATTGCCTCTAGGATGAAATTGCTGTCACATAACTAACGCAAAACGACGCGGCGGTTCTATTCGAAACGATGATACGCACGAATTTTTTAATAAAGCTGTCGATCAACTCGAGTGTTCGGGACTTATTAGGCATCGGGTTCTGAAATGTTGTTTTCGTGTAAATAAGAGAAAATATGACGACGACTTAATTCAACCGCCATTCGATTTAAATATAAATTGATACGTAACGTAATCAAGTTTGGAATTCTGATTTAATTATCAAATGTTTTATGTAAATTTGATTTTTTGTACTCTCGTGAATACTTGATAAACAAGGACGAAAAAACGAAGGTAAAAATGTCTCGCTTTATCAAAGGTTTCATGAATATTCGAAGGCACGAAGTAATAGAGGAATTAAATAATATATTTCAGGTTGACTGCAACAGCTTTTCCTTTATAGATATTCACTTCTTACGCGGAATATGAATGCACTCGAGCTGTATTTCACGTATACTTCTTTTCCGTATTTTCCGAGATCACGTTGTGTATGTACGTGCGTACGTGGCTCTTCTTGGACGATGAAATTTTCATGTAAACTCTTACATGATAATGTGATGTTATTTTTATGCAAAATCATCCGAGAGATGGAAAATTTCATTACGGCGTGTCTCCTGGTAAATACAAAACTTTAACACCGCGATGTATCTTTTTTTCAGCCATTTCAACCGCGAAAAATGTATTTTTATCCTTAAGATCCATGGGAAATATACATATATTCCCAGTGAGGAAATGTTTCCACGCTCCAATGCGTAATTCGTTATTTCGGGAAGACTTGAGAACAAAGGGCTGGAAATATTTCATAAAAACGTCGATCCTGTATTTTTGCTGAGGATTTCTGTCAACATTTATTCGCGTCCGCTTTGTTAACGATTCTAAATGTATCGAGTGCATATTCTTTTTACGACATGGCAAATTGTGTCAACTCGAAACACGAAGCTTTTTATAGAGCCGTGGTAAACTCGTAAATAGTATCTTTTTTTTCAACAATATCGTGGTCAAGGAGAAACGAGAATTGAACGAAACGGGAACGGAATTATGAGCTGAAGATAGCTGACTAACCAACAAGCGTGAATTCGAGTTCGGGAAATGAAAATTGAGCAAAGAAGTAGCGAAGAAGGGGAACTCGTTACGAGTTCTCTCGGCGCGAGGCTTTTCACAAAGGCCATTGCGAATGGATTCCAAATAGTGCGCGGTGTTCGCAAAAGTGAAAGAAATGGCAAGGCAAAGGAGGTTGCTGGAGAGGAAGAAAAAGGAGGAAGCTAAGAGCTCCTCGCAAAGATTGTCTTTACGAACGAGAATCCTTTCAGGAGCAGTGAAACGAGATGAGTAATTTAACGGGAACTGCGAGTGGCGGCTGTGCTTTCTTTACCGATCTCAATTTGCGATTCCCACTTTTGGCACGCCTCGGAATTATTCCCATGCGTACGTTTAGTTCCTCATTGCCGTTGTTTTGCATAACGTCTCCAGTCATCCGTGAAACGATTTCGCGACGCATTTTTAGATATTATTTTTATAATTAATGCATTTTTCATTAGGATATTATGTTTCTACAGATTTCACAATATCTTCCTCTTATACACGATAGCTTATGGGAATACATTTGTTTTTTATTTAAGAAACATATTAAAGCAAACGTATAAATTCCAAATTTTAAATATTAAAAAGTCCTCCACTGTCTCTGGATAATGCAATACGACATGTCACGTCTTTTTTATCATGGTGGACTGTAACATGACTCACATGACGATCATTTTGATACTCACATTACGATCTTTACAGCTCTATTTTCCAATGCATTCGCATCGAATATTTTTTTTCGGTACAATGATTTTTCAAGTCTGCAGACATTCCATCCATTTCGTCGAAAACTGAAGCATCCATCGAGAGCATTTTGATCGGCGCAGTTGAGAAATATCGAAGCCTCGAGATTCATGCAGAAAAGTTTCTGTCGCCGCGTCGTCCTCTGGGGAAAAGTTTGACGTGCAGTCTCGAAAGAATCTCCGGATCTTTCGAGACGTGACTGCACTCTCCCCCGCTTTCGTTCCCCCGTCGTTATAGTTCGTTAATATCTTCCTTTTATTATGCTGCGCGTCTTACTCCCCCGCAGGTACATTGCCGAGAATGATGTCTCATCGGAACTTGAGACTTTGTTTCGTCGAGTCGTCGTCGAAGCAGCGAGTTTGATCAATAAACGCATGAGTAACTCGAACGGTCCGACTAATTATCGTTATCTCAGTTCCTTCGCCAACATTTCCGCGTAGACGGCGATGCGTCATCGAGAATTTCCTCCTTGATAAAGTGATTTCTTTGTTTGCTTCTTTCTCCCGACAGAACTCGCTTTGAGACCTGGAATATTGCTCGTCCGCCTTGTTTCGATTTCTCATCGTCAAAGAGGAAACGAAATCTTATTTGCCAAGTGCCAGGGAAGCCAGCAACTTTGTTCTCATCAACAAATTAAATCGATTTCCCTTACGCCATTCACAGACCCATTTTTTTAAGAAAATACATTTCCCGGGAATGATAGTTTTCATGCGGAGATGTAGTACATTCGCCCGCGAAAGATTACGCTTATACTCCGTAGAAAATATTTTTCTCGCGCACATATATACTCGCGGCTGATATTTATTCATTTTTCGTAATGAAAAAACGTGCATTTTCTTTCTCTGAACTCGTTTCAGAGAAAGAAAATACGGACTGCGAAGAAAACTGAAACTCTCGCGGCAAGTTTCGCGGCGATTATTTATGCATGAAACAAAACCGTAGTCGCATTCAGCTCCTGGCTCGCCACGCGAGCGCCTATGAGTAAACTCGTACGTTATTCATACGTCGCGGATGAGCGATGGATATTTGTCACTTACGTCTGCGCCGCAAGAAAAGGATTCGCGAAGAAGCTTTTCGAATGGGGAGAAAGAGAAAACTCTTAGCTCCTACCTCCTCCTTAACAGTTCCATTTTCTCTGCTAAATCTGGCTGCTTCTTTTAACGATGAATAATAAAAGGACACCATCAATTCAAACTTTCATGCTCGGGATTTCTTCCCGCGTTGCGCGCACTGTTTTTGCGAAAATGTTGACGGAACGTGTATAAAGCGTTTGGATAAATTCACGAAATGAAATGAAGTATTGTCCCAAACGAGCTTGGATAATTTATATTCGCTTGTACACGTGACGTTCTCGCCGTGCATGAAATTTAAGCGCATGACCCGAGTGCAATCATCGCACGATTTCGCGCCATTAGTAGGCGCCAGCAATAAGAAGCAAAGAACCTCGGGGGATCCACTTGACGTCAGGCGTTCTCGGCGTTGGCAAAGAGTACGAACGCAAGCGAGAAAACAAAGCCAAATGGAAGCGAGCGGAGGAGAGTAAGAAGCGCGATGACGAATGAAGAAGGGAAACGAAGAAAAAGGAGAGGAAGCGTCGGGAATAAGCGAAGGAAACGAGAACGGCAGCAAACAGCGCAGCTACCGCGGCCTGGCGCAGTGAATTATGAGACAATTAGTTCCGGAAGATACGTATGTACGTGTATACAGAGTGGTCCATTTATCTTGACCATCTCGAATAACTCCATTTGCCGGTATCGAAAAGCGCTTCGGACCAAAGTTACGTATGACAGGCCGACGCCAACTATTTATAATTTCCAGCATGACACAATACTGATACCGCGCTGATGAATAGTTCGAGATTTATCGCGGGCCAAAGTACAAAGAATTAAATTGCAACACGTGAAACGCCCGCACTGTTTTCTTATTTCTTTCGGCAAGAAAGTTGGCTCGACGGTGACTTTCTTCTTGGCACGAACTCAATGGTCCATAGAATGTAAATTGAGATATCAATAGAACGTTTGAAAAACCTCCATGGAATATTTATAGGGGATCCTGATCAATATACCGCTCCGCCTTGCCAATTAGTAGTCGTAGTGCACCGAGGAGATCAATGAAGACCTGGAATCTCAACGTTTCATTTTACGCTGTACAACTTTCATCGCGCCGTTCTTGATTCATCGCTAATTTCCTCACATTTTTCTTCCGGGGAAAAGCATGCTATTGGAATTGGCTTTTTTTTCTCTTCTGATGAGTCGTCGTGTGATTATGCTTCGTATTTTATGCATGAGTTTTTTCTTTAATGATTATTCCTCCTTCACTTTAATGCATTCTATTGTTCCTTGAGAGATGGCCATTTTTTTCACAAATAGGCGAACTCAAGTTCCAAATCAAAGCTTTTTGAAAATTTACATTATTAATTGAATTCCACGATTTTTCGATGGTCGTTTTTAGATCCTTTTTATGTTTTTTTCGTGCTTCTCCTTTAATTGAAGGAAGTGTTATCTCAAGTGCAATTAAAAATTTATTGTCCACTGCTTCCGTTACAGTTTTGAACTCTTCGAAAGGAAATCTGGAATCTTGCATATTTTAAAGTACTTTTCCAAGATATTTTAATTTGTTATAATTATTAATTTATTTGTTGACCTAGTTTTGATTAAATTGACGAATCGAAAATATCACACGAAACCGGATGGAGCGGTTAATTTGAATATTAATTATGCACCGACAATTCTGATAACTCTTAGATATATATGAAGAAATCGCATGATTGAAGTTTGTAAAATATTCAGATTAACGCTTTAGCCTCCAAATAAAATAATGAAAATGAGCATTTTTGTATTTTGCTAAACAAAAGTTATGTAGAAGAATTTTTAAATTAAAATTCGTATTCACACGATTATTAAATCTACAGCACTTTGCTCTGCTAAGAATCACATTCTTCCGTTACGAAAAATTTACTTCCCAAAGTAATTTAAATAACGGAAAATTGAAACATTTCTAAACAAGTTCGCTTCGCTGCAAATTTCGGCCCGGATTTCGTGATTGATTGAGTTTAGAAGGACAGAAGGAACTGATCGTATCGACGGCACGTTGACTGGCAAACCCGCCTCTTTCGTCAAGAGCAAACGTAACCGAAACAGACGGTTCAATTATGGATCAGTCAGTGCGTTGCGCTCATGATTAGGCTTGGGATTCCGTTGTAATTTTTTCCAGATCTCTCGGATGAATACCAAATGCAATAAAAAAAGTAAATAAAGGCTGAGCAACTCGAGAGTGATCAATACATATTCATGAGCTAAGTCGCGCTCTGAAAAAAATGAAAGCATCGAATAGAATACACGAATGGCGTCGAGACGAGTTATTATAAAATACGTACCGTTCAACGAAGGTAAACTCGTGCCCAATCCCGGAAAAGGTATGAAAAGATCTTTCGTGAATATTTCCGGAATAAAATGCGAAAAGGAGGGAAGAAAAAAGCGAGCTTAATGGCATTATTAGCGACGCTCGCAGTCGTTGGCACGAGTGATTTTGACCCACTTTCTGTAGCGTTTCCCGCAAAGCCAAAGGTCATTAAAATAAACGGAACTTAATGAATTTGACGCGAGAAGAGTGCTGGGTTTGCTGAAACGCAGCCTTCGTTTACTCGGATGCAATCGCACAGAACCGGTGAGGGCGATCCTGGCTGATTAATGGACGCGCTAATCAAATAAATAATCCTACATCTGTCCACCGAATGTTCGCTGGCGAGGGACCGTGAAGTGCTCCCCGACTTTTTGCCCTTTTTCCGACTCCCCGCTCTTGCTTCGTTCGGCTTCCCTTTCTCGATTACCCTTTACCTCCAGCTCTCGAGATACTTCTCGTTGACTCTGCTTAAAGTTGCGCACACAGAAAGAAAATGATCTTTATTTTCAAAGAGTTGGCTGGAAACGGACGGAGTTTCGCGTTTATGGAACGATTGGTATTTACGAACGGCGCTCGAAAATTAATTAAAATACGAAAACAATTTGACCGTTGCCTTGTTTATTGTTTTAGATAAAATCCAATAATGTTTCTACTCGCGTTCACAAATACGAAGAGGTATTCTGTGTGAGAGCAAACAGCAGGTGAAAGATAACATTGCATTATTTAGTACAGGGGAAACTGTAAATATTTGTACCCAAAGGAGACACAGTGTCATGAAAAATTTAATTATCAAAGCTAATTTGCATTATTATCAGACAAATATTTCTCGTTGGAATCGACTTTTTTGTCTCTTTTTATAACGTTGTATTCGACTCGCGACTGTGCAATTTTACAATTCTTTCAATATTTGCGCGGACGATAAAATTATCAGACGATGATTGCTTGTCAAGATTAGCTGCGTTGTAAAAGCACGACAAGGAAATTATCAGAAATAAAATATAAAATATAAATGTCGCAAAGTAAATCTATTCGATTCGGACTGATCGAATTGTGGAGGTTCGTTGATCGAGATTGCTCCAAGCGCGCCAACGACGTAGAGGAATGGTATACAAAATAGATTCCAGTTCCCAATTCTCCCGATTTTTTGTTTGCAAAATTCAACGCTTGCTGGTTTCTCGTGAATTTTTCATCAGTTCGATTCTATCGAAGAGATGGTAGCGGTACGAAGAATCATAAAGAATAAAAATCTGAACTCGACTACAAGGGAATAGGAAAAAGAGAAGAACGTTTACATAGGAATTGCGGAGCGTGACTCCGAAGGGTGTAATTAAAAGGATTTTGGTAGAAAACCGCAGGTACTAACTTTCGGTTTACGAGCAAAGTTTCCGAACAATATACACGGACAATATTTATAAAAGTTACAGTTTTTATCCGACGTAATTAATGGAAAAGTCAATTGAAAAACTAAAGTTTGAAATGCGGGTAGCGTAGAAACTAGCATTAGTTATTTAAAATTAGCTGGATGTGCCGCTTTTGTATGTTTTATTCGCTGACGAGTATGACGCGCCTCTTTTCAGTTACGCCAACCTGCTCCGCGGAGACGTTAGCACGTAAATCAATGTTCCGACCATTTAACATCTCGCGACGTCTGCAGCGCTTGCAAGATGCTCTGCCGGAGTTGTGACGTCTTCACTAAGGGGGTCAACTATTCGAGTTGACACACCCAGATGTTCCGCGATCTCTCACTTTGAGATTCCCGCAAAGACTCGTCGCGATTCTGAAACCTTGTTTTGTCAATTTTACACCCTTTGAACCGTTTATTGAGATTAATAACTCAAGATCTGAATTTTCAAACGGTTCTAGCGTCGAAATAAACATTTCACTGTACTAGGACCTGTATCAAATTAGGTTTTATCTAAGCAGATCATAGTAGATCTCATTAGATTGAAAAAGGCTCAATTTGCCGATCCAATCATTTGTTTGATCTGATCAGATCAAACTGTAAATTTAGACGTTGGTGATCATTAGGTCGCGTCAGATCCGATTTCAGATCTGAGTAGATTCTATATATTATATCAAATCAGATTTCAAACTAGATAGGACGAATTGGAAGAAGGCTCAATTTTCTGGTTGAATCAGATCCAACCTGTTTTTGCGGGGAGAAGATAAAAGCCGTTGGAATGATTCAGAGGAATCTGAATTTCAAAAGAGGCTATGTTCATTAAAGGCTCATTCGTGGTAGAGCGTTGATGTTGTTGAAGTGCATTTTCGAATTGTTTTCGCGATCAAAGATGGAGCGCAGAAGGTGTATTAATTTATAAAAATCTGATCTTTCGTGAAAATCATTCCAATGTAAATCTTCCCCATTCGTGGGGATCTCATGGGGAATTCCGGGTGAGAAGCATCTAGAATGGAAATAAGATTAAGCCGCGACTCGGCTCACCGAGTAGTGCGTAAATCACAGCGACTCGACGCTTACGAGTTCTCCGATATAAACGATTGTATTTAGCTTGAGCGGATCGCAAGAAACTCGGCAAACTGTGGAAAAAAGAGGAACAGCGCGAAGGAGATTTACTCAATGTCAAGAATGGAGTGAGACGTTGGAATAAATCGACATTTGAGTATTATGAATACATATTGCGTGGGAATAACGACAGCTCAGTAGACGAGAATTATTATTTTTTTCGTATTCCCGCGAGTCTTCGCGGTCGAAGCGTTTTCCCAATTTCCGGACAATATTTCATTCCGACAAATTTGTTTGAAATTTTTCACAATTTGTCATTGCTATTTGAAGACGTTCCGGCAGTTATTTTATGAAAAAAATATTCTTGTCTGATGCAATCGAGTATTTTTCAGAGCGTTGGATAAAAGAATAGCACGTACTTTGGGTAAAAATAACCAAAGTTTCGAGAATAATATTTTTAATAGCCCTATTTCATTGCCCTTAATCCCAAGTTTATTATGCGACGTTGAGATTCTTCACACTCATTTGTCTCTGCTGACTCCCCGAGGAGGATCATCATACGTTTCCGATGCTAATTTTGATACAAACTCGCGTCGAGCCTTATCTAAATATACCCCGAGGCAAAGATATTTTTCGTTACATTTCGTTTTGCGTTCGAAGTATTCAAATTATCTCCCAATAATTTCTCAGTGAAGAGCAGACTATTATATCCGAGAAAAACGGAATATTAAAAGTCAACATCTTCCCTATAGGATCAATTTAATATTATATAGTGGAATCCAAAGAGACGGAAAATACGCGAAAAGCTTATCGAGCGTGAAAATATTTTTATTGGAAATTCTCGTGACGAAATTTCCAATAAAAACATCGTGCGCTATTTATTATCAAATTTATTTCCGACATTGATTCACGGAATGAACTATAATTATGAGGGATATTCAATATGCAGCGCTCTATAGAATCCGTAAAGCGTGTACACGTTGATTACTGGTGGTAATCAATACGATGTTACAGTTCTCAAACCAATCCAGTTACTAACGGCAGGTACAGTACGTATTAAGTTTCACCCGTTCCATCATCGCGCTTTTCTCAGTGCGTACGCATGTGTAAATAACTCGCTTTTTTACAGACTGGTAAATTACTCTTTTATATCTCTGACACCTCCTTATTTCAACCGGTTATTCTTGACTGCAGGTAGCTACGTCCGGTTGGAAACTAACTGAATTTGCTAATTAGCTCGATGCAGGGATTATTCATGGATCATC
>JABFQM010001828.1:0-18404 GCA_022816865.1 Zelostemma sp. ZL-2020
GAAACTCGGTTTCCAAATTTCTCGGAAAACATTACTAAGCGCGTGCACATTTCGGTTCATTTGATTCCGATGTTTGATTGCACGGCAAAATGGCAACGAATGCATAAGTGGGCGTAATGTGACATAACGCTTCTTTATTTCAGTATCATCAAATTCCAAAAAAAAGAGACGGAGAATTATGAAAAGCGCGCGGGGAGAGCGACGCGTCTAAAAATACGATCCATTTAAAAAATTCATCCTCGACCCCGCTCGGACAGAAAAGATCCCCAATTTTCCGAGAACTCTCGGAAAAAAGAGAAAGCCTCGTTTTTGAGCGGGAAAACTATTGATTTTCCGCGTCACGGGGCTTCCGAAATCACGTGCACGATAAACAGCGCCATTCGTGGTTTGAATCGAGCGAGGGTCTCGGACGCCATTGGCCGAGCGTGTGCTTCTTTTGGCTTCGCCGACGAGCCTCGTAATCGTCAAAGCGAAAAAAGCGACGATAAGTAAATCAAATACCGCCTGGAATCGCGAGAAAAATCGGCGTCGGCGAAGTCCGACGACGTTCGCTTTTTCAAATCCGCGCCATCTTCCATGTCGAACAAAGCCGGAGAGGCCGAGGGCTTTATTCGCGCTCGCCGCGCAAGCGGCGTTCTCAACTCGTATCAAAATTCTATCGCGCTTCCATAAGAAATGCGTTGGTTAGACAAGGACGAAGCTTTATGAAAGTAGGGACACTCGGGAGACCGAGTCGGGGCGCGAGAACACTCTCGGCCCCCTACCCCACCCCGCACGGTGCCCATCATTGGTCCCCCACCGCTCCCCTGCTTCCTCCTCTCCCTATATATCACCCCGCCATATTGCCCCTCTCGGCTTTTTCCCTGACGACGCTGCTCTCTTGAGCATTTCGCCGGAAACCGACGCCGCGCGAGGATCCTCAGAATCGTATATCGAGTCAAAAAACGTGAAACGTCGTTCGCGCCACCATCTCACTCGATCGGGAATAAGAGTTCGAGGCAGCTGCATCTACCGAAGGGTCGGGAGCAATAAAAGTTCGCGTCGAGATCGAAAGAAGGCCGCCTTTGGACATAACACGAAATGAGTACCAAAGAAAACAACGAGGTCGCCGTTGAGAAGGTGACGGAAAACGACAAACTGAAGCGCGACGACGCGAAGTGCGAGCCGCTGAAGGCATTCAAGAGGCCAGCCGAGGTAAGGCGGAAACATGTTTTTTTTTTGTTCCCTCGAATACGTGTGTGAAACGCGTGTCGTCGAAGCGCGATTTTCGAAAGCGAAAGAGAGACGGAAAACGGTGTTGCGTAAAGTGCGCGGTTCGCGAGTAATGGAGGTACCCGGGAGAGAGCCCCCCGACATGTGAGGAGACGCCGGCCGGCACTCTTGGCGCCGTCCGAGCGCTTCCTCGACCTTGTGCTTTTTCTTCGTCCTCCGGCTCGAGAAAAAAGTCGGAAAAAGCGAGAGAGACGCCATGCGTCGTGTGTTTGCTTTTGGAACACCCCCGATGCAAAACGCGGGATTCGTCACGAATTCCAGTGCCCCCTCCCTCCCCCCGCGCCTTTTCCGAGTTTGTTGTTTTCGTCGATTGACGCGCGAGTGTCACGAGGTCGCGTCGACGCCATTTCCGTTGGTTTTTCACCGGGAAAGCCCCCGCGCATTTTTCCGAATGCCGCCACTGGCGCTCTCGCGATCCTATTAATGGCGACCGAAGCACAAGCCGCGCGTCCGCTTACTATCTCCGTCTCTTTCCCTCTCCCGCGCTTACGTGTATATACGGCAATTACGTGTCCCTCGAGTCTCTACGTTCGAGTGATTTCGAATTTACGCGCGTCTTTTCCGGACTTGCATTTTTCATGACTATACGTGTCGTCGTTTTTTTGTTCTTATGAAGAATTGATCGATGGTCACCACGTACGAAGGCGAAAACAAGAAATCGCGCGCTCGCGACGCGATCGATGCCGAATGAGAGCACGGCACAGTGCCGGCTGACAAGTAGTAATGTAATTGTTTACGGAGCGCGTAGGCTTCCTTTTGCATTCGTCGTGCATGCATTCGCGAGAAAAGCGAAAGAAATATTTCGGGCGTTG
The DNA here is from genome assembly GCA_022816865.1 of Zelostemma sp. ZL-2020. Taxonomy (NCBI): domain Eukaryota; kingdom Metazoa; phylum Arthropoda; class Insecta; order Hymenoptera; family Platygastridae; genus Zelostemma; species Zelostemma sp. ZL-2020. The sequence goes on from JABFQM010001828.1 coordinate 2,085, forward strand.
ATAAAATGTATTAATAGCCGTGTTCTATTTTCGAAAAATCCCCGCGAATTGTCCTTTGATATCAAGCGGGCTTTCGGAATTAAATACGGGGACGTTAATGGCGTCGGGCATCGTCATTTTTTTTAGCCGACGTCGAGGGGAGAAACGCGGCCTTCGCGGTGGCAAGTAGGTCTCGCGCGTAATTTTCAGAGCCTTTGGCTTTTTCGATAAACAAGTCACGGGTCAAGAGAGACGGGGAGTACCTTGCGCGTCCGTATGCGCGCTGCGAGGTAAAACAGTTCCCGCGTTTACTTACTCGAGCCGCGATGTATTTCCTTTCATTTTTTTTCGATGAGAACGATCCTCGGAAACTCGTGACCGGAAAGTTATAGAGCATTCCAAGTTACATTCTTCTAAAACCTGGCATGTTTAGAAACACATATTTCAGAGATAAACGTCAAATATTACGATATATTAAACAAACATTTCTTTTATCTGTCAATCTTTATCGATTGATAAAATTCCATACTAATAGTTTAAAATTTTTCCACGTATTTTTTGGGTCAAAGCATTAAAAACCGATCATGACATTTCGGGCAATTTCGTCCATAGCGATCATTATTCCCCCGCGTTTGAAAACGCGTCGAGGGTCACGTGACGACTTCGATCGCACAGAGATGTCTCTCGCGTTCGTCACGTTGTCGTCGCAAAGGCGGGAAATTCGCGAGCGAGAGTGTCGATTATAAATATCGCGGATCGATGGAAACCGTTTCTGATTCAGCGCTTGAGAAAATAATGATCCTGGAGCAATTTCTTTTCGAGGGGGGAGAGTTGATGTATTTCGCGTCGTTCCTTCGGGACGCTGACATTCATCACGGGCACCCGGCATGCCGATTCCGCGTCTCCCCTGCGCGAATATCGTCCCTACCACGGGACTCGAGCTGCCAATCAGAGCCGTCGTTGTCCTTCGTCTTGAAGCGTTGGCACGTCTCATTGGCCGGTGCGGCTTTTCCCCGTTTGTCCCGAGGACGTTCTCGCTTCCACGCGAGCCGACATTGACGGAGGGAAAGAGAGATAGAGAGACAAAGACGACGGTGAAGAATCCGCTACGTACGCGAAAATAACCATTTTCGCGCCAGGCGAAACAATTGAAATTCCGAGCCCTTTCCGTTGCCCCTTCTTTCGAGTCGCGGCAGCTCGTTTCTTTACCCCCACTCCTCGGGCTTCCTTTTTCGTCCAGGGAGGGAAATTTCCCCTCCGCTCGGTGTTCCCTTTCGTCCTCGGTAGAAGCGTACCATCTTTTTCACGAGCGGAGAGCGGTGTATCTTTATACTGTACCCTCCCCTCCCTTCCCGCCCCTCTTCGCGCTTCCTCACTTCTCCCTTCGGACGATTCTGCGAAGTTTTCGCTGATAAAGTATGTACTGCCGGATTAAGCTGGCGCGATTTTTCAACGCGATACTCGGGAAAATATTAGGTTGGTGTTTTGGTTAAGGGATTTTTTATCGACCGAGTTTTAAACCCGCCGTCATAGTTTGATGTGCTTGTGGTTGGAGGAATGGAAAATCGTTCTCGAAATTCATCGTAAAAAACATCGAAAACATTTTTTTAAATTTATATTTAGCGATGTATTTGGTCAAAATGAAATTTCGTTTTTGAAACTGTCGGTAAAAACGAACATTTTTGTCGCTTCTAAAAATGGGAAAAAACGAAACTAATACATCGATTCTTTGGCCTATGAACGTTATCAACGTTGAAAAGAATTTTCTTAATTTGGTGATGAATCACAGTCGCGTGAAAAAAGAAATGTTTTAAAAATTATGTTTGTGAGAAAAAGCTTAAGGACCCTTTTTAATTATTATTTTATAATGTTTTAGAAAGAGAATGATGAGCCAAAGAAGCTGAAAAAGGAAGAAAATGGAGACACCGAGGTTGATGAAGAGGAAGTTGAGGATGATGTAGAGGAGGAGGAGGAAGAGCTTGACGGTGATGGGGAAGAGGACGACGAAGAGGAAGACGCCCCTGAAGATGAAGACATAGACGAAGGGGAAGGTTTGTATCGAGAAATGACGAATAAAATGCAATAAATCTGCAAGATTAAATTTCTCAAGTAAAAATTCGATTCGTAGATGAGGATGAAGATGCGGAAGAAGGCGTGGAGGGCGAACTAGATGATGATGACGCATAATGACGCATATTGAAGGAAATGGGGTGCCGGATGTAAGTAAACGGGAGAGGGTAGGTCCAACGGCAACAAACCGTTAAACGGTCGACAGTCTTCTCAGCAAGCTTGCTCTCATATTGAGTGGTTGGTAGCGACGTTGATGAAACATCGAGTACTCCGCGAGCAGCCGAGGTCCTCCCGATCCTCACTACAATCTAAAGAAAAAGAAAAAAGCGTATCGTCACCTTTCCAGAATTGCGCCACGCCGATGTCAACGCTCGCAACCGCAAATCCTAGACGACCTTGGCACATCGCAATTCTGGCCTCCTAGCCTTCACCAAATACTTTTGCTAGGTTGTTTAATGGACGAATCGTAAATTCGCTCGGTCCCAGTCGTATCCACAATTGTCATTTTTAGGCTTCTCCAGATCTCCGATCCCGTTGCGGATTTATCGTTTCGTTCGAGAAACAGCCTGCCCGAAAGATGAAATGAGCAGCGAATCCTGGTATTCGACAACGTTTCCGGCTTTTATCGGAACGGACGGATGAAAAAGACGTCGAAGAACATGAAGAATGAGAACAGATGGATGTAAATCTCGAACGAAGTAAAATGACGAAAACGCAAAAAAAATTATTTAAGATGTAAGGAAAAAAGCTCTATTGTATTTAAATAGTGTAAAATGGACATTTGTGGGTGATTTTTTTTACATTTGAAATCAAATTTACGTTTTTAGTATCAGCGAATGTCTCACCTAGTGCGCGCGACTGAGTTTTATTATACTTATATCTCGTCATCGGACCGATAATCTATGTAATTATGTGTTGACACAGGAGCACGGAGCCCGGGGCGCATCGGCGACAATTATCGTTTTGAAAGATTTACAATTTTATGAGAAAATTCTATAACCGAAATCGCGTGCGGCCAAAATGTGATCCGCATTTTTGGCTAAAGCTCGGTGCTCTTGGGGACTACTCGGACACAATTAATTATGGAAAACAAAAAAATAAACCACTTAATGCAATGTTTTTCGCGTCTGCGTGGATGAGTCAACACTTGACTTTGGCATTGCATAATAATTATACATAGCATGTATAAAGTAATGGACTAAGGAACATTTTATTATTAACGACGATAATATTGTGAACGTAAATACAGAGAAATTGTTATGCATAAAAGTCTGCGTATGTCGGGAGGGTGGCAAAGATCATTCCCCCTCCCTTAATTAACAATTGTTTTATTCGGAAAGTCGCATTTCCTGTTTATTTTATCGGTCCGCTGTTGGTTGTCATTTCATGCATTATACGAATTTATTGACTTAAACACCGACTACTTTTCAATTGTATATTATTTTTCAGAATGAATTGCGATGTATGATATATAATGACGATGTTGAATGAAGATTGAGAGAAAAATGGAAAAATACATGATGAAATTGTACAAAAGCAAAATATATACACGCGGCAGTACGAAAAAAATTACCCAAGTATGATCTTTATTCTTGCGCTCCCCATTCGGGCGGAAAACAATATCCCGCGTTTTATATTTTGTAGGGAATGGGCATGCGGAATCGAACTTAATTGCACGAAGTAGATTTACTTTGTTACATTCGGCGTTCATTTTCTCATTATCCGATTGCAATATGATTTCAATGTTTGTAAGTTATTACGTGGAAAAATAAACATAGAACATTTATTCGAAACGACGTATGTTGCAATAAGTTTTTTAATCAAAGAAATAAAGTTTCATGAAACTTGAAGGAATTAATTTTATTGATCCGAAAGCCCGAGAGATTTCATTACATTGCGAAATGGAAGAATCGAGTCAAAGGCTGCGCCGCGTTTTATCTCGTAACGTGCTCCAGTTCTCAGTCGATAACAATGTGAAACATTTCGTGGAAGTGTCGAGTGTATTTGCATCCGATGCGTTCCTTTGTGAACCGCGATAGCGTATCATGGCTTATACGTTTCACTCGCGGAATACGATCTTGTTGATCAAGTGAATCGTCAACGTTCCACCCTCTGTTATTTTTCACAAATCGTTCAGTAAAATTAAACTTTCGAAGGTTTCACTTTGACAATGGAGAACAGAAATATGGAATTCCCCAGTTTTGGAGATTTGCCAGTCATTGGGGTAAAGGCCAGCAGCACACAAAAGCGCAATATTCGAGGGACAATGGAAGAAGTTGTATGTAAATACGGAAGATTTTAGTGGAGGTAAAAGAGGTTCTTTTGGAAAAGAGCAGGTATGCCAAAGGTTCCCCACTGCCTGAATGAGTCATAAAGTACCTCTTGTTCTGAAATGTCTGATCTTTTGTAATCCCGCCTGTCACTCACTTGGAAAACGTCCCCCTTGATATTTAAGGCCACTGGGGCGACGACTTTCTTCTGGAAAAATTTCGATTCGCATAAAAGAGACGCTTCGGAGAGACCACCCCCTGTGGATGTCTATGTTTTTTCTACACTTTTGTTCAATTCAAAGGCTGGAAATTAATTTTCTATGCTTTTTATTCTTGGACGCTCATGTTTTCGAATCGAAATTGTTATTAAGTTATGCATTATTTTTGTTCCGAGTATAAATGCATAGTTTGTTTTAATTCAGGCAAAGTTTGAATGAACCAACTCATTTGTTTCTCGGAGATTTGATATCGGATGCATCATTTTGAAAGATGGAAAAGAAAGTTCGAAACGTGACTCCTGGAAACCCAACAGATTTTCGTAAATACCGTTCCGTTTGGGGTGAGAGGGTGAAGGGTTTTTCCCAGTTTTTTTCCCAAGACTGATGAAACGGGTGGTCCTTGTAACTTCGGGTCGGTAACATCATTAGACAGTGACAAATAGAAACGTTTACAGTTCTTTGGATATAAAATGTCTCTTTATGGCATGGAGCTGGGAGATGACATAAAAAGAAACCTGTCCCAGCAACGAGGACTTTATTTACAAAAAAAATAGTATTTTTTGTACACAATCTCTAGAAACATCTTTAAAACATCGAAAATTACGTATAGAAATAAAACATTAGTAAATAATATCCGCTCTAATATCAATCGTCACTTCATTTGCACTATTGCGCTGAGTTACATTCCAGTCAGATCTCATTTTTGATCGAACAAGTTATCTGCATTTAAACAAACATTGAAAATATTAGAAGCCAAAGAAATCGCCTGGCAAAAAACTCTAATGCATGAATTTTGTTTTTTTACATACGAAAGTTTATGCCTAAAGTTGCCTTACGAATTTGAAAAATAAAAAATTCGACGACTTTTTAATAGCAAATGAGGAAGTAACAAAGATCTTAAAATAATATCGCTTCACGACAAAACAGTATTTAAAACTTTACAAAATACGTTGTACATGGAACAACCATTCGTCCAGTAATAAAATAGCACGCATTTATCTAGACAAAACTCATCGGATATAACAAGTTCTCTTATGGCGCATTTATAAATATTGCAATGTCGTACTTAACATTCTAATTTGTATGCATTTTTCCGCGTCTTTCATCTCTGACACGTACAATGCTCGACATTTGGTGAACAAATCTAACATCGCTATCTATGATAACAAATTGATCTTCGAGTGATGCGATTCGGTGCGAGTAGTAACGTATATTTTTCATAACTTTAACAAATTTCATCACAAATCACGCCACCTTATGACCTATCGGAATCGAAGACTTCGGGTTCGTTTCGAAAATGACCTAGGTCCCGTTATTCGCTTTAAGGACCTTTATACATATTGTTTAACGAAGTAATCTTCTGAATCGTATCGTTTGCCAATCGAGTAAAACTGTCGCTCAAATTAACATTTCCAACTTCTGATTCCGTGCAGTTGGCATCGGTAACCTTATAACAAACAAAAAACACATACATACAACATTTCTTACATATTTTGTTCTCAGCCAGTGTCAACCGTACAAAATCGAGTACGCCGCACTCACTTGTTGGTTTATCGGCGAGCCAAGCTGGAGATTTTCTTGAAAACTGTCCGACAGATTCATCTCGAACATCTTCAATGGATCGTAACATCGTTGCTGTGAATCACCGTCAACAGCATTATTCACATCCATCGTCCCAAACGGAGCTAAAATCATCCAATTTTCAGTTACAATTTTCCTACTCTCAACAAATTATTTACCATCACATAAAATAAATCATCGTCCTACCAGAATTCATCTGGCCTTGGTAATTAATGTTCAACATTTGTTGGGGCGCATTTGATGAGCTCGATAATTGTTGCATATAATTGCCTGGTCGCGCCGATGAATTCTGCGATTGATACTGCAAATTCATCTGGGGATTGAACATGTTCACCCTGTTCGGGAACGAACTTTGTCCCAAAGATGAGTCCGCTATTGGTTGTTTCATATAATTTTCCTGATGTACATTTTGCGACTGGTATTGCATGTTCATCTGAGGATTGAACATGGCTGCTTGATTTGAAGATGCAGTTTGTTCCTGGGAGAGTGTTGGATTCGCTAATCGTTGTTTCAGGTGCATGTCCTGTTGTACCAGCGAGTTCTGCGCCTGGTACTTCATGTCCAAGGACGGATTATACATAGCTGGCTCGTTCGAAGACGGAGCTTGTCTCTGAGGCATGTGACCCCTAAAAAAACACATAATTAAAATCGATGCACTTTCAACGCGTGTCCAGTTTTCAGTTTTTACTCAAAGTTTTGCAACTTTGGTTGCATCGCATTGTACTTCGGTGGCTCGTTCGAGGATGCAGTTTGTCCTTGGGAGAGTTGAGGCCTGTAAAAATTGCATCATTAAAATCAAGAAGTTCGGATCTTCAACGTTAATTTTCATACCCAAAGTTTTGCAAGCGGATGTTGTTCTGGGAGTGCATCGGCGGCTTCAGAGGCATGAGTTTCGGGGTTTTGGAGTGCTCAGCTTCGGCCTGGTCGGACGGTTCGACTTTGATCATTTCGTAACTCGGGAGTTGATTGCTGGGCGTGAAAACTGAAACATTCGTAAATAAGTATAATCTCGTAAAAAAGCAGGGACATGCAATGCATTTTTCATGCGAACGAAAAGAAGCAAAGAAAAAACAATACATGCAATGAGAAAGCAAGGGAAAAAGTGCGCGAAAGCACACGAAAAAGTGGCAATTCGAAATGCACTCGGTTCAAACGGTTTCGTACCTGAACATCCGAAAGAGAAGTTTCGGCTGAAAAGTGATCCGGGGAAAAAAGCACCAGGCACGGATACATATTTCGGCTCATGTTTTATATTGCGTTAAACATACTTCGCCACATTTTCTAACACAATACGTATATCTTTGGTAAAAATTAGCACTTTTCGTTGCGGTGCGTTTAGATCGAATAAAAAATGCAGAAAGACTTTCGAAAGTTCGCAATTAGCAAATGCAAAGTCTCGCGCTTGCGCGGGAAAAAGTTTTGTTTCAATCGCAGTACAAAGTTGCGTCATTACAAACGTACAAAATACAAAGTTTTCCCTTCGTTTTAAAACCCACATTCGTAGCAAAGTTAAATGTACAACAATTCAGGCACTTGGACAATAAATGTTAGTATCTCCGAGTAAGAGTAAATGTTTCGAGAAGAAAAGGTAGAATGTAACAGCACTTTTAAGGAACTAGAAATTTCAACTCGCCGAAGAAAACGTTCTGTAACATTCGAGTGAACGACGACAAATGTTGATATGAATTCCGCCACCATTTTCGACCCAACAGAAGCTGTACAAGACAAAAAAAGTTTCGTTTTCCGAGTACTTACTCTGGCCTTCCAACTGGAAGTGCTTCTTGACAATAGTTCGCGGATTCTCGCTAAATTTCTGCCGTTTCCTTTTCAACGAAAAGTTATGATCTGGGAAAGTTCATCAAATTAATTTCAAGTCCAAATCTCCAAGAAACATCGCGAAAACTTTGGAAAACTAACGCTTCTCGCCAACTTTTCGCGATGTTTCCCCGGTCAAAAACATCGTTTCTAATTCTAAGACAAACTAATTCGCATTTCGTGTTAAATAATTTAAAAAAAACACTCTCGATGAGGAACATATCAACGATCAGCTTATAAATTCTATAAAATGTCAAAATCGTTTCGAAGTACAAACTTAACAGGACTAGAAATCGACACCCCGAAAAACCCAATTATTTCCGCCTTCACAAAAAATGCAAAATCTTTCCACCCCTCAAAACACAAGGGCAGTAAATTACAAAAAAACCCCGATACCAGGGAGGAAAAAATCACAAAAAAGCGCAGTCTCTGCTTCGAAAAAACAGTACCAAATTCCCAACATCCAATTACATTCTATTCGCTCCGTCTATGATTTTCCCTCCCTCTACCGGGCTATAATAAAACGACATTTCATCGAATTCGGAGGCCGTAGCATGAGGCGCCATATCAGTATAAAGAGCGTAATGTTCAGCCTCGGTAAGTTCAACGTCGTCGTCCTTATCTTTCTCGTCCCCCGGGACATTCGGCATCCCAAAATTTTCCATTTTCGAAGAGACGCTGCCGAGACTGCTCGAGGCCGAGCTCAGGGAATCCTTGTCCTTTTTATTTTTCTTGGCGAAAAGTTTGGCGAAGAGTCCCTGCCTCGTTTGCCTCGGAGAAGCCTCGACGATGCCCGGAGGCGAAGGCAAATTTTTCGCAGGGGCAAGAGCCGGCATCGACGGAGCTTTGCGAATACGCTTCGGCGGCAAAGGCGGGAGCTTTTCCTCCGAATCCGGAGTTCGCTTCGCAGGCAACGGAGGCGCGACCCGAATGACCGGCGCGACCACGCTCACCTCCTCGTACCCGAGCTCCAAAGGATTTTTCATCGCCATCTGTAGACTCGTGTACGTTTGGTTATCGTGGACGTCGACGTCCATCTGGCCCTTCTCCAACGCTGCCTGCGCCAGCTTCGCCTGCGTGTCCGCGTAAATGCGGTCAAGCTCCGCGACCTCTGACAAAACCTCAACCGGGATCTCGTCCTCGAGGGACTTTTTCACGCTCTCTTTTACCGGGCTTTGCTGCCCGTTCAAGGGTAGAGTAATGCTTTGCGAATTTCGAGCGTTGAACGCACGCATCGCGGATATTTTGTCGTGGGCCCGTTTCGGGGGACTCGTGTTGTTGTTGAACTCGAAGAAGGGTGTTTTCGGAGCGTTCGACGCCGCCTCGCTCGCGATTATCTTGCTGAATACGCTGTAATCGGTCTTTTTACGCGAGAACGCTCGACGCAGGGACCAAAATGATGGCGTACCTATACCTAATGGGACCAAATTGAACGGAATGGGTTCGCTAGTGGTGCCATCCGACGGTCTTCGGAGCTCCACGAATACCGAGATGTCATCCTCCACCTGCTGGTACTTGTACGGCGGGCTCTTGAACATTATCGCTGTCTGGAAAAGTTTGATTCATTTTTTAAGTTCGAAAAAATGAAATGAAAAATCAAACACAAATGAAAGTACCTGATGATGAACATCCGAAGCTTGAAATTCCGCGAGGTCTTCCCAGACAAGCTCGCCGTCTTTCTCCTCGAAGAACCTGATCTGAATATCTTCCTTGGCGACTTTTTCACAGAGCAGAATCATTTCCAATCTCCCAGCGACCGAGGCAGAATAATGACTTATCTTTTTGATAACGAGATCCGTCATGGACTCTACAAAAACATGTAAATTAGGATCCAAGGTTTCATTCCGAAATTCTTAAACTCGCGTACTTTTGTCGTATATCGGATTCGAAACTACGGTATCCAACATCTTGGGCTGACGACCCGCGTCTGGGACAAATACTTGGAAACATAGCCGGACTGCATTGAGGTCTATAGTCGTCGCCTTTCGTTTGTGATCGAATCCAGCTACAAAGCAGAAAAACCAAGTTAATACGACTCTTTCGAATCTTGTAACTCCCAGAGCAAAATTTATGTCAAAGTACTTTTGAAGGGGTCAACGTTATGCTTTTCCCTGGCTTTGAGCGACTCCTCGATGTCCTTCTTTTTGACGCACTGGATCCCTAGATTCGGGAACGGGATAATCAAGTCCGAGTTGACCACCACCGGCATCACGCAGATCCCTCCTTTACAACTATCTTTCCCCACAAGATTGTGGGGGTGGGGTTTGTACCTTATCTTCTCCCCATTTTGTACGCCATCTCTGGTCACGCAGGACACTATTATCTGAGCTTTTCCTCGATGACCCACGATCTGAAAGCACCAATCAAACGTCAATTTTCTTGTACATTTTCCAGGATTCTTATTTAGACTCGATCTCGTACTCGAATGCTGGGGAAGCTTTTTTTCTCGGACGTGCTGTTGACTCCGGGGATGCTTCCGGCGGATCTGCCCTCGCACTCGTAGCGGAATCGAATGGCTTTGGCGGCGGGCTGCTCCACGATCTCAACATACGGTTTCTGCTCGTTTCCGGTCTGCGGAATATTGTACCTCTCCATTTTTACAGAGTTTTGCTTTTCTTCGTTTATTCCAAAAAATTCTGGGTCTGTTTTCTCGATAGCGTCAACTGCAAAAAATCAAACATTGTTTACGTACGCGCAGTTTCATTTTCACGAGGTTTAAGAAAAATGTAATCTTTCTGATTTTGGATTCTTTTTCTTTTACTCACTGACATCACTAATATTCAAGTTTTTATCGCTGTCCATTCCACTCCAAGTTCGTTAAGTTTCTGAAGACATTTCGACAATACAATATCCCTATTACAGACCTGGAATGAATTTTCAATGTAAAAATAATGAATCTGCTAGCGTTTAAACTTTTTTCAAAATCCTTATCTTTTGGAGGCGATAAACAAATGTACCGATAAAAAATTGCCACGCCATTACATTCCGTCGTAATCGGAATTTCCAAAATCACACTTTACTTTTACATTCAAAAACGCAAACGCGCAAATAAAAACACCACCATCAATTTTCAATCGTCATTTTTTGAATGCAATTTATTGTCGTTTGCAACATTCGAACGTTCAAAAAATGGCAAATTGCCGCGCTTCGAGGGAAAAAAACGGTTGCAAATTCCGCTCGCAAAAGTCGCGATTTAAAGCGCGTAACATCTAGGAAAGTGTGAATGGCAACAGTCATTATTTCGGGAGAGACGAGCCTAGGCCGGACCAAGCAGTTTCTATAATTAAACATTCCCCGAGACAATGCGAGACGCGAGTCTCGTAGCGAAAAATTTTCCGAGAAAAACAAACAACAACAAAATCGCTTAAAGAAACTTACCAAAACTTGGAATATCCTTTATCACTCGAATGTCTCTTTATCCAGGCACGATAAAAACGCTGATTCCGATCCTACGACACTGCGAGCACTAAATTGTAATCACTGAACGCGGCGTGTACTCCGAACGTTCGAACTCGATTTTATCATGCGCGGAATAACGTTCGCTTTCTCCGCGATATTATTTTCGGCGAGAAATGCGTCGCGTCGATTTCACGTGCACGCGACGACGACAGATTGCACGAAATACTGACGAAATTGTGGATGGCTCGCGGTCCCCACTTCTCGCGTCGCTCTCTCGACTGCTAAAGAGTTGTTTTGCAAGTGAAACAGGAGACCAATACGCATTTCGAAACAGGTTCCGCTTCCGCCGGTTATTGGCTCGCGCAAGGTCACATGACCGAGCGTCCTCTTCCGACTCGGTCGGCAACTTATTGACTTTAGCAAGAAAATCGTAATTCTCATCTTTCTTGCAATTAATACATATTTTTGCAATCCTTGATTTTCAATCACAAGATCAGTAACTCTTCGTACATCTTGAATTCGAAGCGAAAAAACCCGGGCTTCACGTGTCGGAGCAACGCATAGGAAAAACCGAAAACGTAAGCCGAAAGACGTAAGACGTAAGAGTTATGCATCCAATTGGAACTGTTTTACGTGTTACGTTTTTCCTATGTATCCCGAGCTTGAAATTTGACACATTTAAAATGTAAATTTGGTCATCGATCATAATTGTAAATAAAGTATCTTTAAAATTACATTAAAATTACATCCTTGAAGTCATGTTGCCGAGGTATGTTATCAGCTAATGCAATTATGAATTCATTTTCCCGAAGCGTATATGACACTTTTCATATATACTTCACGTAAAAATGAGTTCCCATAAATGAAGTAATCGAACAAGTGAATCATCACGTAAAGTAGAACGCCAAGAGCATGAGTCAGACGCCGAGGGCTGCATTTTCAACGAATAAAGTTCATTTGAAAAATAAAAACGAATCTACCGAAAAAAAACGTTTCAATTTCCCCCTCCCCCCCTCCAAAAAAACATGTTCAATCGAATATTTCACTTGAGTCTAAATTATAGACATGTAATGCATACATTTTTGAATGCATGTTTTCAAATTGGATCGCTAATTTTTTATTCAACCAACTAATTATCATATCTTCCGCAACAACTGGAGATTTAAACGTCAAAGTTTGCACGGAACTTCTTCAAATGAATTAAATACCGAACGAAATGAAGTTATCGAGGCGAGGCTTTTGTACGAATGTCGTTTGTCATTGTTTAGGTAGTCGATTGTTCGTCACGTGAGAAGAGAAATTGGAAAAAAGCAAACGCTGACAAACCTGCAAAACCTACACTACGCCTATTCCGGATGCGATCTGATCGGGATGCCATTAATAACGACGCACTTACCGATCCCATGGCAGGTGGTAGACCGCATGAAAGTCACGACCTGACATTTAGCCGCGTCCGTACACGCGTGAGCGCCGTTCTATTGAAAGCTGATCGTAATGAGATTTTTCTTTTTTTCAAAAATCGAAGATACTTCTCCGCTAATCTACTACTATTTTTCAACAAATGCCTGTGATTATACGCGAACAGGATCTCTCTTTGAAAAGAAACTTTCTTTGACAAGAAAATATCATTACTTTTATTGCCTCGAACAAAACGAACGTCAGAAAATGAAGAAACAAATTGTTTTCTCAATTTCTCCGAAACTTAATGAAGTTAGACTGGAAAGGGTTAACGCACGAGACCGGAAGACGGAAAGTGATAAGGTTAGTCAAGAGATCCTTCAGTGACGAGTGCCCAAGGCTTTCCGCTGGCGCCAGGCCGGTGTTTCCAAGCCTGTCATTAGCACACGCACTCATCCGTTGCACGCACGGTCCCTCGTGCGTGTGCGCACGTGCAAGCGCACGTGGATCGCGTGGGACTTGACGACAATACCTTGCCGATTCCAGAGGCTCGGCGTTTCTTTCTTTCTTCCTTTTTTTTCTCAGACGTCGATGATTAATCATCCGTGATTTTGAACCTACGATTCTTTTTACGTGTGAATTATTAAATTAATCAGTTCCGGTCAATGAATCTCGATTGTTCCGTTTTTTTCTTGGACAGTGATTTTTTCACTGGTTATTTTTTGGTACTTTTGGCGTATCGGTAAAATTTTGTAAAATATCAACGTCGTTGACAAACATAATCTTGCATAAAATGTATTCACATTAACTGAAATCCATGAAATATACAATACTTTGCAAGTTTTCGTACAATTTTCGAAAGCTTCATATATTTCTCGGAAAATCGCCCAAGGCTCCGCATTCTGCCTTGAACTCAAATTTCAAATCTTTCTTATTGTCTTTTATCTTATTTGATAGAAGGATCTAAAGATCTACATCATTAAAATAAAATTAACGATTCGAATGTTCATTCTGTTATCATGATTTTATTTCTAGTCAAATTTTGTACAAAATAATAAAACGAATTCTTCAAGAAGGATATTCGATGTCCGAACGATTAAAGTTATTCCATATTGGAAAAAAGATTTCCCTCGAAAGCAAATAAAGAATCGCTGCTAATGACGTATATAAGAAGCAAGGAAATAATGCTGGGAAATTGTTTCTAAAGAAATGAACTTTCACAAAGGTGCGTCGACGTTCGTTGATTCTTTGGAAACTGTTAAAGTGCGAGGAAAGGGCGAAGAAGTCCGATGATAAAATAGAGCTATTATCCATATTACAAGCATCGTCGAAGAAAGTGAGCGTAGGCAGAACGCAAGACTTCATTGTCCGATCGGCGTGTACATTTGCAGATCTACACATATATTATACGTATATTCCAGACGTTCATGTAAGCATCGGAGAGCTCGCTTATGAAAAAGTTCAGAAACGCTCGTAAGAATAACGCGGAATTTATTGCGCCAGGAGACCGAGTGATTAGAAGAGCTCGGCCGTTCTTTCCGCCGCTCGTGAAAGCTGAACTGCCATCATAATCCGCGGACGTTCCACATACCTCATCAGTCCGACCTCGTCAATTACACGCATGCAAAACCCAGTGACAATTACGATTAGATGCGTTTCGAAACGCGCGCTCATTCGGTGCTTTCGTTATACTTTTAGGTTCAATCCATTTATTTTACGATTGAACGCTGCCCGTATAATGGTCCGAAATTGCTCTTCGAGATGGCCGCTGACGCCACCGAGTGTGCTCGACCTCGGCTCGTCTAACGTCCCCGGAAATTCCAGGACAAGTGCCTCGGCTCGGGCTTCTTCTTCTCGAGCTATACGAGAGCAAAGTCAAGTGAGGTAATGCATACTCCACTCTTCTTGCCCCGTTTCCCTCTCACGGCAGATAAACAGAGGAGGGCATTCAGGTGAAGCGGGTTAATATCTCGACATTGTGGACACAAGTAATGGGGCCTGCTAGGTCTACATCTTACCCGCGTGTGTGTGCTCTGACGCTCTGACGGCAGGGATTCTCATGGCGTTCGGCAACTCGTTTACCTTTTTTTTTTACTTCACCTTGGTGCTCGTGTGTTTGGTTTGCGCGCTTCGAGGACGCGAGAATCTTCCTTCCCGGAAAGAAAATCGTCACTCAGATTTATTCAAACAAACACCGGGGACACGTTCTCTTTGACACCGTTCGAGAGATTTTTTCGTGCTATGGATTTCCTCATCGAAATACATCATTTGTCAGCTAGTTTCGCTGTTTTTTCTTTCAATTCCAATTTTCTGTAGTTTTTCAGCCAAGAAATCGAATTAAACGGAGTTCTTTGTCAAGATTCAGCACTTGAAATATGAACTAAGGTTTTTTTAATCGTATGTTCATTAAAATATGTAATCTTGTTTTGGCTCATTTCGCTGTTTCAGAACTTTCCCGCAAACGGTTTTCAACGTGTAGAAAGTGCCGATTGAAAGTGCATAATCAGGAAAACCATTACTTTGCGCTTTTATATAATGTCGTATTGGATTTTGGGCATTTTTGGACATTTTTTAATCACAGCCTGAATAAACCCAAGATATCCCAAAAACAAATGTCGCCAGCAGCAATATTTTCGTAGTATAAGATGTGAGTTATTTCAGTAGTAAGATTGTAATCGTTTGACGTATTATAAGCTTCAATACTCTTGGTATCACGCGTAGTATTGCCAAATTCAATAGTTTTTTCAACTCTTATTATTCACTCCACTTTACGAAAGTATAAAAAAAACTATTAAAGCATGCAATGTTGAAGGTATCGCAAGACGCGATACTTTTAACGGTATTTGGTAAGAATAACTTTTTTTATATTGACTTTTACGGATCGATCTATTTGCTGATGTTTCGGGCCCGATTTTCGGCCCCTTCTCAAGATCTAAACAAGAACTTTTATGAAAAATTGATCTTTGTCCTCACATCGATTAATTTTCTAAAAAAAATATCTGACTGGCATAGCTACTTATTTTATGCGTGTGTTCTTTTGTTGCGCTAAAAAACAATTTTCCGGGGAATAAGGTAAACGCGGGTAGCATCGGCCCTGTGTGGAGTATCGGCCCTCTATAGTAAAAGTATACTTTTCCAACACTATACTATAGAGAGCCGATACCAACAACAGGGCCGATGCTACCCGCGTTTTCCTTAATCGTATTATTTCATGAACAAATCATCGATGCGCATATATGAATAATAAGTCGCAGTTGCGTTACTCATAATAATATATGACTGTAGTGTCATACGTAGTGTCGCCGAATGCAATACTTCTTCCAAGTTTTATTATTCATCTCACTTTACGAAAATAAAAAAAGTAACTATTAAAACGAGTCATGCTGAAATTATCGCGAGATGCAATACTGTCAACGACAGAAAAAAAATTGAAATTATTTATTTCCTGTGAGCTATAAATTAGTAGGGTAAATTCGGGAGAGATGGGCCACCGGGAGAAATAGGCCACTCTTCCCCATTTCCACATCCTTCACACTATCGTGCCCATTTTTCGTATTAGTGCGTGTGATAACAACTAAACAAAAAACTTG
>JABFQM010001829.1:0-18397 GCA_022816865.1 Zelostemma sp. ZL-2020
TGAGTCGCGTTGAAAACACACGCGGAACGCGAACAGGTAGACAACGCGGACGCGGTTGAACTACAACAGCTCGGCAACGGTGGCGGCGGCGACGGCGGCGGCGGCGGCGCGAGAGCTCCACAACCGCCGGAAGTGGCAGTCGGCACTGCTAAACATGACGGTTACGCGAGGCACGACTTGTCGCAATCTACGCTCTCTCGGGGTTTCTCTCTATACGCGACTGTCTCGCTCGCGAGCTCTCCCCCCTCAGCCTCTCTCTCTTTCTCGCTGCCGCGACTCGCGAGAAAGAGACTTTCGGACGCCCCGGACGAAACGGGCGTCGACGCGCGTCAATGCTTCGAGGTACTTACCACAGGGCGATCCGGGCTTGATATCGGCGCGTCTTCACGGCTTATCACGAAAAATCGCGCTCCCCCCTGACAAATACGAGCGAGAGTCAGCACTGTGTGTTTTTGGAATGCCGAGAATGCTGGAATGGCACAAAGAATCTCACTCTGCTGCGCGCCCTGGCGGGAGAAGCCGGAAACACGCAAGCCGTTGCCACCTCCACCGCGCCTCGAGCAACCGTCATCCCTTCCATCCACGATTTCTCCCTCCACGATATACCCTTTTTTTCTTCTCCCTCCCCTCCGTTTACCGAGATACGACGCGGGCTATCATTCAAGCTACGCACGTAGATCACGAGCTGGATGAGACTATCACTGCTATCACTTGTTGATTTTCTAGCCTTTTCCACATTTCGATAATTTCTTTTAGGTCGCCTCGTTTTGGGAGCCTCGAATTCGAATTTCGCGCCAAAAGTCCCGGGTTCCCGCGCGCGGCGGGAAAAAACGCGGGAATAATCGAACGCGATTTTAATACAAATTAATTCACTCGTCAGCAAAATTGACTGAAAAGAATAAAATTCATGCCTTTGGAAATGTTTTTTTATCCAGCTCGCGAATGATTTTCCGCATTTAGCATTTTCGAACTCGAATTTCGCGCCGAAAGTCCCGAGTTCTCGTGGCGGGAAACTTTCGAAACACGGGAACGATCGAACGCGATTTCGATAATTAATTCGTCGATTCACGCCCTCGAAGATGTTTCTTTGTCCAGCTCGCGAACGATTTCCAAGCTCGGAAACGTAACATAATTTAAATGTTGGGAAGCGAACGCTCGATGAATATTTAAAGCGGGGCGACCTTTAACTGCTAACTTTACTGCTTGGCTCGACGACGCGCGATTCGCCGGCTCTAAATACGAGATTTCGAATCGGTTCTTCGACGCGAGCCAGCGATAAATAATAAAAGAATTTCGGCGCATCGACATTTTCGAGACAGTCAAAGGCAGGTTCATCGACACGAAATCCGCCGACGCTGCATATAAAGTACGCGCTTTTTTAAAACGACAATAGAATCGAGCGAACAATAGGACTTTAATCGCAGAAACGGAATTAAACATGGCCGTTTCGTTTGAAACAAAAGCGGAAAATAGATATATTTCGAGGAAAAGAGCCTTTCAAGCCGGAAGACTTTTATTGAATTCTTTTCGCGAATACCGAAAGTACCGGGGAAGATATTATTACATATTTAGGTATCGCGGAATGCGATGACGCGGTGGTACAGTTAGACTCCCTGCAACGTCATCTTCTTGTCATCCTTCCGTCTCTCGCTCCCGGCCCGAAGGATTTGCATTGCTGGATCCGGCATATCTTGGCATACCACGCTCGTCGTTTCCACATTGCTCCCAGGATCCAGCAGCGTCTCGAGTCTTGTATAGATGAGCTTGCCCGAATTCCATTCCTCTCCGAGTTTGACGAAGCGAGAGGGACGAAGCTTCTCATTTGACCGAAATAATCGACGTTTTCCCGGGTCAAAAGAGTTCAATTGTCTCGGGGAATTGAACAAGCTTATTTGTACAGATGCTTTTATTCGCATATATAATCCGTAGTCAAATGAAATACAGAAACTTTTGGATTTACGTCGCTTAAATTTACTTCCGTCCCGACTCTTTTCCAAATTCTCGGCATTCCTTGGCCGATTCTTATCCGCTCGCGTTTCGATGTTTGACAATTTTACGCGATGCTATGAGAAGTCATCCCAATTCTCGAGGGAGTCGCGGTGCCAAGTAGCTGACATGAATTAAATAGAGCTTGTAACGCGTGTCAAGGGTATGAGCTCTTGCGTATCGGTGACGAAGTCAATTTGGCATCGCCGATTAAAAGTATCGTGCCCCGCGACGTTCGATCGATACATTTTTTTTAATTCAACGTCTTGATATGTTGAATTCGATGCGGTGCTTTTTTTTTTTTTAATCGAGAACACAGGGCACGATTATACAAATTTCGGAAGCATCTTGATGAACGCAGGAAGCACGCAAAGTTGGATAATTCGTATCGCGATTCTTTGGAATAACGGAGCCTTTTTCAAAGTACAAAAGTCGGATATTGGAAGCAACGAGTAAGCATTTGTCGGTGCGAGAGTTGACATATTTTTAGTCGGCTTCGGTGCATCACTTGGCACGCTTTAAATTATGACAGACAAATTGTTCGAGTAACCTCGCTGTCATAATTAATGCCTAGATTATATTGGCTGACAGTAGAAATCTACGCCCGGAGTCTACGTTACGGTATGAACGAGTAAATCATACCCGCGCTAGTTTGGCTGCGATTACGTGATTACGGATCCCGTGACAAATTCGAACTCGATTCGAAGAAAAAGGTACATCTTAGATTAAAAAATCATACTTCGCTGCGTGGAAATGTGCAAAAACAACGTCGCCCGTCAAAGTCAACGTTACAAAAGATCCGGTACACGAAACAAACCTGAATTGACGATTTGTTAAATCCATTAACTCGAGATTATACACGTCGCTCTCGTCGGTGACCGTGATTTTGTACAGTGAACGCGCATGACGCTTACATTTATACATCAATACCATAATATTATAGTATAACGCTCCGAATAAAAATAAAAATATGTATAATATATACAAAGCAGGACAGTTTCATCGCGTGAAATGTTAAATTTTTATACAACTGGTTCGGCGTTCGACAAGAATTTCCAACATTCACGGCATTGGCTTTAGTAGTTGCAACCAATGAAACTTTTCTTTTCATACAAATTTTGTAGAAAACGTTGTTTGACAAATGCGAGTGCCGACGTAAACATACAACATAAACATTAATAGCCACGCGAACAATAATTTGACTAGATCGTTTCAACTGACTAGAAAACTTCGGAATACAACAAAAAAAGTTCACATACGTCCCGGATCTTCAATCCTGCGAAGCTCGGCATTTTTTTCGTACTTAACTTTCAATCGAACGTGGCTAATCGCGGTTACTGCGGGACAATTGTATGTACAAAGCGGTTAAAGAACAATCCTAATGGTCAAATTGACAACCACCGAACAACTAACTCTGACAATCGTCCTCTAAAAAACCCAACGAATCAACGCCCGTTCGGATTTACCTCAGGCTATTGCTACGTACGTGTAATTGATTCATAGTTTGTAAATCTATTGTTACTCAAATTTCAACTATAGTTAGAATAAAAGGCCATTTCATCATTCGCCTCTTCCCCTAGAACAATCGTTTTCATTGCCGCTCGCGATATTTACAATGAACGCTCGAAGGAGGCGAACGTAAATTACATATTATCTAAAATGGCTAATCCGCTTTTACCGCGAATAAACCGCTTCCTATAACGAGTTGTTCCTGAGGAAAATCCAGGACCACGGTGAAATGGAACGCCATGTTCGCCGTCGCTATCACGTACTCGCACAACGAGAACCAGCTGAACGCTACAATTTAAAGAAAGGTCCATTTACAAAAAGCATTCTCAAACATTTTCCAAGCTCCAACGAATTCTCACCCAAGTCGTGGCATAGCAGTCGATGCTTGAGGAAAAAGATGACGAGGCCGACGGTGCTGACGAGGCTGGCGATGAACAGGAATTGCTTGTACTGCAGACTTTGCGCGCCTGGGGTTACCAGACGTCCCAATCGCACGTTTATCAGCATGTACAGCAAGGAACTGACCATGAACATGATAAAGATTTTCTCGTGCACGGCTGAAAATTAATCCAGGCTTTAGATTCAAGGTCATTACATTCCCTCATTGTTTCGAGTCGCGGACTAACAGTAATTTTCGCGGTTGGAAATGTAGGTGACGCCGCAGAGCGTGGCGACCTCGGTGATGTTCAGCCAGTAGCTCAAGTTCAGGAGTCTGCTGCCCTGGATTTTCATGGTGAGGTCGTCGGTGGTACGGAGGATTTTTCGGTAGTACGAGTAGTAAACGCTGGCCACGAGGAGTCTCGGCGCGACATGCAGGGCGATGCTCACGCGCCAGAAATGTCGCTGCGGATATGTCCCGGTGATCGCCGAGATGTACGGAAGAACATTGTAGACCTGGAACGAAAGAGCTTTAGAAAAAGAGCTTTGGGGTTTGGGGGTGGCTGGGGATTTGCTTACTTTGCAGTGAGTCTCGTGTATATCGTCCTGTTGGAAAATGTACGCGGTGACGAAGCAAATCAGCATTGAAATCAGCGGCAGCGAAACGGTGGCGATGCACAGTTTGCGAAACGATACCGACAAGTGTATGGAATTCTTGTTGATTAGCACGTTGTTCAGCTCCATTCTACGATAATTCGACGCTTCGGAATTCATACTGGACACGGATCGGATCACGAATGCCAGAAGTTAAATGGGAGACTCATGGTTAGCTTTGCGCGAACGACATTCAACTCTCCAAGACGCTTTTCGTCCCGTTCAAAGCAAGCTTTTTACATCCTCGGAACGTGAACTTTCGACCTGGAACGAAGAGCGAATATTACTTAATCGATGCGTGAAAAAAAAGGCTACATCGGCGAATAACGCGGAACAAAGCTCTCAAGGTCACGGATCATGGAATTGATTTTCGAGCCACCGAATTTCGTCTATTTATAACGGACAATCGAGATTTTGACGTTCTCGCGAGCTGTCAGTGTGACAGGGCGAGAACGTAGTACGATTCGCCGTTTGAAAAGCCACGGATTTCATTTCGACGACGATTTTCCTCGGAAAATGAACGTGACGTTACGTAAGACAATGTTCGATGATAAAGCCCAATAAATAATGTTATTAGCGCGGACGCTGCGGATGCGATTTTGCGACAACGTTATCTCTCTTTCGATCCGAAAGACGGTAATTGGGGCAATCGAAAAATCGATACTTTTCGAGATTTGGCGACGGGCGGAAAAAGGCTTTTCCTGGGGACAGAAATGTTTAATGTTAAAGCAATGCAAACAAAGGTAATTGTTACCTTGCTCTTGGAATGGAATAATCGTGTGCCTGCCACCCCCGTGCAGTTTCCAACTAACGCTACCTACTGTTCAACACAGAAACTCGATCATGCTCGCTACTGCGTTTAAATACGCCAGGGCCGTAGAGATAAAACCCGTGTTTTACAATTCTTTCGCGTAAAAATAGCTTGGGATTAACGTGATTCATTATTTCTGTCCTTTTCTTTATATAACATTTTAAAGAAATGGAAATCATTGTTCGAGGAAATACGAAGCTTCAAGGACATTTTTTCAGGCTGGAAATAAAAAGAGTTTAATTAGTCGGTTTTTCAACATTAATGCAGGCGAAATATTCGACACGAGTTTATTAGCAATTGTACAAAGTATCTATCTAATCGAGTTTTTTTACACTTAAACTTTTACTTTCTCTCGTCGTCTCGGCTCATCTTCCGTTTCGTATTCGATTTCTACTCTTGGGCGTGATTTCGTTCTTCCTCCTTTAGGCGTGGCTTTCTTTGACTTCTTGGACAGCGAAATTTCCTAAATTTTATTGGATTAGTTATAGTTTGAATTGCAGTTTACTTTTCATTGAAAATCCAATTTTTACAAGTCCAGTAAATAAACGAACCTCGATGTCACTTGTTTCAGATTCGAAACTGTCCGACATATCCACGCTTTCCCTAATTCCAGAATCGCTGTCTTCTTCCTAAAATGTCACACTTTGTTAACAAACCTACACACATGTACAATCTCGAATAAAAACTTTGTTCCAAATCGCACCATTTCTTGCTCCAACTCGAGTTCGTCTTCGTCCTCATCCTCGTCGCTGTCGGCTTCCACGAAACGAGTACTATTTTCTGCTTTCCTTATATCATTTTCCAACTCTTGTTCAACTTCTTTCTCAATTTCTTGGATCTCTTCCTGAAATTTCAATTCACAAGATTAAGTAAACAAATTTCAATAACAGAATAGCTCTCGATGCCGACCTCAGCTTCGCTTTCCAGTTCGCTTTCTCCCTCGACTTCCACTGCTTCGATGGCGTTATCAAAAGCCATTTGAGGCACGTTGTAAATGTCCTTGTACTAGAAAAAAACAAAAGTTTCAGTTTCCAAACTGTAATTCCATCCAAGCGCATCAAAGCTTCATTACCACTCCTTGTTTAAGCCTCGCCAAAAGCTGTTTCTCGATGACGTTATCCAATTTCGCAGCGACAAGAGCCTTCTCTTCCCTTCTCCTTTCTCGTCTCTCGATCTTCCTCTGCAGCGGCACGAGTTTCTTCTGTCTCCGGAGCCGGAAGTTCCTCATTCGAATGAGGTACTGCGTTATTTTGACAAATCTCTGTTTACATTTCGATTTGATGAATCCGGGCCAGTACAGCAAGTTCTCGTTGATCTGTTGTATCGCCTTCTCGAAGTTACGGGACAGCTTCACCTTCTCCCATGCTTTGGACGGGAACATCACCCTGGATTAATCGTTTCGTTAGTTGTATTCGTGATTTTTATTTTCGGAAAAACTTTTTTACCTCTCAGCCGTTCTCATGTACAGATAAATTATTCCATTTTCTTCGCGGACTGTCGCGTATTGGCTGTTGGCGAGTGGACATGCCGCTCGACAACAAAACCCCGTGAGATTGAACTCGTTGCGACATAACCTCTGTGTTTTCGTGCTAAAAAATTGCAATTGATATTAACGTTTCGAACGTTGCGACGAAATTTCGGCGTATTTTAAACGCTGTTCGTGAGTAATTTTTAACGGAATGTTTTTTCGTACGTACTTGACTTTGAAGGAACAGTGCGATTTGTTTATGATGCTCCAAGTCACCTGGAACAACACGAATTTCACTCGTTGAAAGAAAGTTCGCCGATTCCATCGAATTTCTGCATTTTGTAATACTTACGTCGTCGTGCTGCATGTTTCTTAATCAATTATCACTTTTTTAAACGAAAATATGATTTCCACGTGTTCCGCGAAATAATAGTAGTACAATTACTTGCTTTATCGATGCACGATACCTTCTAAAGTTTACCCCCTCGCTTCAAAGAGGGCAGCACCGACTCGTCGGATTCGATTATTCAAAAAATCCCGCTTCTTTTATTCCCGAAAACCCGCAATTCTTAAAACGACTAACAAAACCAAAGAAATCAAACAATCTCGCGAATCTTGTTCGCAAGAGTTCAAAGAAGGTTAAAATTCGATCGCGGGGACGAAAAAAGTGGCGCGAAAAACGAGAAAAACGAAGAGCGCTTTGGTGTCAGGAGAGATGCCGGGCGCCAGGGGCGGTTTGATGCTCCGCACCCGAACAGATTTCCGCCTGATCGCGCGCGTACATTTTCGTCGAAACGCCCGTGTTCCGTTCGTTTCATTAATTCCGATGCTCGCAGGCGCATTCCGTTAATTTCCGCGCAACATATGAATATGGATTACTCCCCCGGCGTCCTTCTTTTTCTCTCCTCCCCTCGCTCTCTTTTCCCTCAATTTCACCTTTCGCGGATTTCGATGCGTGCGCGAGAGAGCCCCGGGGGCGACCATGCGAACGCGGCCCGCGGGGTTAGTTGATATTAATTAATAATCAGAAACAGATGCGGCTTCCAGCGGCTCCGAGGCGATAATTATTTAAGTTCCTCCTCGTTGCCCCTCGTTTCCTTCGCATTCCCGGCCGTATACAGAAGCCTATACGTAGACTTCCGTGCCGTATGCTAATTAAAGAGCACTCTCTACGAATTTTCCGCGGCTCTCGCTTCGTTATCCACGGCCCGTTAGGCGCGACCCCCTTTCGACGAATCCTCCCGAAACACCCTGGAGACCTTGTTCCACACATTTTGCGCGAACGCGCAATCACGCTGTCGCTTTTTCCCGCCAGATTCGCTCGAGTATTGTTTAAGGAGATGATTAATTGAATGGCATTATTTAGAGTGAAAGGGCGCGCGCGTCGAATTGCGCTACGGATTTTCACACTTTCGGAGAGAGTGCAAAAATGCGTTCCAAAAGAGTGGAATTTCATTCCGAAAGATTTAGCGTGCATTAAAATGGTTTGTTGTAAAAAAAGTCAACGTATGTACCTAATTTAATTTGTTTTTCTGACGTTTAGACACTCTGGCGTTTAAAGAAAGTTGGGAAAAAGTTAACGAAAGTTTTGAGCGAATACGACGCGAAATGCCACGAAAATGTTTGAATTATTACTGCATTCTGCAAAATGATATAATTTTGAACTAAATGAATTACAAGAAACTGCAAAAAATTTAAAAACTACGAAATATTACAAAAGATTAAAAAAATACGAGAGTTCAAAAAACGGCGATAGATTTTCAATATCTTGTAATTTTTATAATTAGATCTTTTATTTTTGGTAACTTTCTGTTGGCGTTGAAAAAATCATTTTTCCCCCATTTTTCCGACTCAATTCGCGTTTACTCGTTAAAATAATAATTAATCAAAGAAGGGCATCACACATTAAATTTTACGTAGAAAATTTTACAAACTGCATTTTTAGCGGAGTAAAAATGAATTTCCACAAACGACGTTTAAAATAATTCCCCCGATAATTTTTCGTTAAAACGCGTACGATTCGAAACTCGTTCATCGGCGAAAGAAGCTCACGAGGGAAAACAAAATACGAGGGATCATTTGAGAATTTGGGAACGGCGCATATATCAGAGTTCCGTATCTTCGAAAAAATGGCGTGAGACGCTTTTGGGCAAAGGTTTGAGTTAGTGGAGTGGAGAACCCGGATGGCGCGTAGCCAGGAATGCTCCCAGTGTCTGCCTTAATATCCGCCACTAACATTATTTCATAAAAGTATTACTATAAATCCAAACTCGCGTTATTTAAGCCCCGTGCTCGTGGCACTCCCCGACCACCGCGGCTCTCTCTCCTTTCCTTATACGTTGCGCCCGAACCGGGCGAGAAGGCAACTTTTACCACCCCCCTCGACGCTCGAGCGCATTACAGATATATTATGCAGATAATCCAGAAATGGGACGCGCCGCGGCAGTAGCACGCCGTCGGAGATGCGGAAATTTAAAACTTTATTTACCTCTCGCCGAAAGATCCCCCGACTCGTCGACTTATTATTTCTGCGTTTCATTCATTCGCTCATTCGTCCCGAAAGTGATTTACCGAAAAAATGCTCGAACATTCATCGACAATTTCGCGTAAACTTCGAATGTTATATCGGAAAAAGGTATAAGAGAAAATTTTTTTTCAACTTTTGAACGTTTTCGCGCGTCAAAGAAGTTTAAAATTTGTTGGGGACGAGGGTCGGTTACCCTCGGACCCTTTTAACAATTTTTTCCTCTTCTCCATTATGCAGGGGTGAAAAACCGTGGGTGGGGGAGGGGCGAAAGGACCGCGTAAATCGGTTGATTAATCACAAGATGTCGCGTGTTCTTTTATCGGAAGCCACGTTTTTTTCCAGTTGGGAGAAATCGAGGGTCGCGAACGTTCTTTCAGCGATTTTCGGAGGGAACGAGCGAGTATTTTCTACCATATTTACACTAATAAATTTACGATTTAATCACGTCGCGAGTTTTTACGAAAATTCCATTTTTAAATTTGAAATCATTTGACGCGACGGAGGGACGCATTTTTTTTATTACTTTGATGTAACATGTGGTATTTTCGAACCCTGGTGACAAGCTGAATCCCTCCTCTCTTCTCTCTGTAATATATTTTGAAGTGTATTCATTTATACTCATTTTAACGTGCGTGCTCATTAAGCATTGAACATTCAACGGAGCGAACTCGTTTAAGCTAAAATTGCTCATTCGTGCAAGCAACCCAGTAAATATTGCAGTGACGATCTGCGGGGGGCTGTGTTCTGACTAGCATTACCGGTAAAAGCGTTTCACTCCCTGGAAGAGCTTCCATTTTTCGTGACAGCATAAAATGTAACGTACATTTTTACTTTGATTTTCAAAGTAGTCTGGCCGCCAAATGCAAAAATGAATCGGAAAAAATATTAATTTCATTTAATATGCCAGCATAATTTATTGAACAATATCTTCTTCTTTACGAAAAAAAATACGCGCGTGAAAAAAATCTACAAAAATGCTCGTGACGAAAAATCATGAATTTTTATTTCTTAGTTAATTTGCATGATTGGAAAGAACGAAAAATATTACAAGTTTGAGTTATATCATTTTGTCAGTGAAAGTGGGGGAAATAATTCCCCAGGTGTGTAATTAGGATGTGCGCAAAATTATTAAAGCTGAGTTTATCTTTTCAATATGTATCTTTCCGAATAAATAAAGATGATGCTCATCGAATCAATGAATCCACAAAAGGGTTTATTCCGTGGAATGAAATCCACGAGATTTCTCTTCTCTTCTCATTGTGATGTATTTCAAAGTACACTCGTTTATCTTTATTGCGACATAAAATAAAACCAACTTATTCAAGCTAAAACTGTGAAATCGTGCGAGAAACCAGTGAACATCGCGTGTTTTTCGAATAATTGAGAATCATTTCAATAATTTATTCAAGGATCAATGCCGGTGTTATCAATTTTGATTAATTCGTTGATTCAATTGAGGTTTTTTTAAAATCAGTGACAGTTTTGTTTACCTCCGCCTTCTATTCACATAACACCGAATACTTTAATTTATAGTAAGTAATTATTTTCATTTCAACATTGCCAAGTACCTAACGATATTTATCGAATTATTGAATGCACAATCGCGTTTATTTCACGAAAATGAAGCCATTAAAAACAGCAACGCATTTATCTGGAAGTTTAATTATTCCAATTTTCTACTTCATTAGCTTCTAAAAGTGTAACCAAAAAGCAGTTTCGATTAAATCAGTTCTCTGGTCATTGTTATTCCTTTGTTATTACGGGGTGAATTATGGAATCGGTTTTACACCGTACATTAATTAAATCTATAAATTAAATCACTAAATCCGCTTCTGCTTTAAACATAAAAATTGTTAGACATAAATTCGCCCTCTCCAAATAAACATTACTAAATAAATAACGCAATTGCTTTCATTTCATGAAAATAAAACCACTGGAATGATCATTGAATTTACAAGTTCGAATTATTTTAATTTTTTACTGAAAGATAAAACCAAAAACGAAAGCCGTTTCGTAGCATAACAAAATGGGTAAATTCAATGCATAATCGCTTTGTTATTACAGAGTGAAAATTAATTAAAAGATTGATTAATTACGCTGCCAATTAAATTTACGAGATCATTGAATAATCTTTCAAAAAATCCATCAAATACAAAAATGTCCAACTCGGAACGCGATTTGTTGGACACAGTATTCACAAGGAAATGCATTTCTTCACCGGTTACCTGGATTCATTCATTCGAAACTTGCGTGCACATATTTAACATCTCGCACTGACGCGTGGCCGAAACGCCAACAACTCGCACTCAAAAAATCAACGAGGCGAACTCGGTCATAGGAAAATCGAGCGCGTGCCTGAGCTCTTATTATGCGATCTTGTAAATATTGTAGTGACTTCCCGCAGAGGGCCCGATATTTTGACCGGCGACGCAGTGATATTCTTGCTTTCAAAGTCGTGCAATACGGCGTGACAATCGATTGCACCCGAAAAAAGAGCTCGAAAATGTCTCATTGCCTTCGTTCGGCCATCGACTTCGTGAAGGTATGCTCTCGGAGTCGAGCGATGGTATTAATATTTAAATAAATTACAATGAACAAGAAACTTCGACATATAAATTCAATTTTCTATCTAGATTTTTAATCCGTCCACCCTTTTCAAATTTCTAGGGGTTGTCTTCTTTTTTAGTGGATCCATCGTGCTTTTAGTACCACCACACCCCGTCTTAAAATTATCCGATTCAGTGACCTCGTACGATACTTCGAGGACTGGAACCGCAAGATTATTTTATTCTTTCTTTGTTACGGAAAGCGGAAAAGCACACACGCAATCCATACACACGAAGAAGAAAAAGCGACGCTCGACGCACATTTATCCAGACGGCCCAGACTTTCCGGCGTAAAATCTCAAAGAATAGACGACGAGAAAACGCGCGCGATGAGTCTCGGGATACGATTTTAATGTTGAGCGAAGTGCTTTCTTCCGGGCTTCGCGCTCTCCTTTTTTTAATGTCTCACACCCACCACTCCATAAAAGTTTTACAAGTCGCAAGGACTCTCGTCCTTTGACTGCCGCGCTAAGATGTTAAAAGGTCTTGGCCTTTCGGATTTCTTTCTTTGAGGAAAGTACGATATAAAATTCATCCGTCTGTACAATTTTCCGCGACATTCGTGCACCTTTATTTTATTCAAAGCATTATTCTCTATTTCCAACGTTTGTTAAAAATTTTCGTGGTTTACGCCTCCAGGTAATTTGTGAATTAATTTTATTAATCAAGCTTCTCGTAAAATGCAATTAAAATATAACAATTGTTTTCTTCTAAAATCTGCAATCCTGTTTTTTTGTTTCGTAAATAAGCGAGTCCTCCGTAATGCGTAATGTAAAAAAAAATCTGGCGACTTTACTAGACTATACTTTTGCATCTTTGGAACGCCAAACAAGGTGTTTTCCCTTAAAATTTATGGGGTATTTGTAAAATGTTTCAAACATCAATCTTGAGACATACTTATACTGCTTCTTTCCCAGCATAATGCCATTGTGGAACAAACATGATTGCAAGTGGATAGTATCGGCTTTATTCCAGCCAAGAACATAGGTAGCCATTATGTCGGATTAGTATTGTGATTGTGTAACCGATGTGATGTGACTCCATTATGATGCTCGCGCATGCTGCATTGTACAGTTGGGAATAGTGTTCGCTGCGATTGCAACTGCCACGACCAGCGTGCGTGACAATATTTGACATCCATTGAGATTGAAACGACGGAAAAATGAAAAATTATCCAAAGATCAGCTCGCTCGATGAAGAACCCCCATAGATAGATAAAAAGCCAATATTACGGAATGCGCGATATTCAGGCGGCCTCTTCGTTCTCCTCTTGCCGTCATACAATTTATTGGTAAACTTTGCTAGCTTGTTAGAGAGGGTTACGTGCCGAGGGATAAGAAGTATCTCGAGAGATAGAGCGAGAAGAAGGAAGAAACGCGAGATCTTCTCGAGGCTTTCTCGCGCTAAGCCATCCCAGTTTCCTTCCGCGACGAATCGCCCTTCTCTCTCCCATTTCAAGTGTATATCGTAACTTCATCCTCTTCGCTCTCTCGTCCCTGCCTTTGTCTCTTTGTCTACGTTTTCTAGTTTCTGGCCCATTGCTATCTTTCTCTTAGAGCATCCGTTGGAACAACCCTCTACCGTAGGGTTGGAATACCGCGCTTGCCTCCGTCGGGCCACTGGTCTGCACCAATGCTCTCAACGCTCCTGCAACCCCCGCCAACGACCATCTCCTCCGGGCAACCTCTGCCAAGAATATGAATATCATACGTTGCCATTCTCTAACATTCTCATCTTCCTTCTTCTACTCATTTCCTCTTGCCTTTCTCCCGCTTCTCCTAAGCCAAATCTTCTTCCTAACTAGGAAGAAGTTACCCCGTGATCATCGGATGAACTTTGTACATCGATATTCATACGAACCCAGAGTTCGAATGGCTTCCCAACTGCGGAAACATCGTTTTATCTCGTCCTAACTCGTATAATCATTGATTCCATTTCTAATCGCGGTGCTTTCTTGCAATTATCCATGTCCAGAAATGCCGAAACGTAATTATTACGTCGTTATCTGCTTTATTACTACAGCGTTTCGTTTTAAATGTGAAGATAACCTTGTTGATGTATCGGGTATGTATAACATAGAAGCAGATACAGGGTTTTCCGTGTCTATGTTATCGCTGCAATGCGGCAGTGACTCGCGAGAGAAACGAGGTTCGGTTACATACACACGTACTTACCAACACCACTTTCTTCTGTTCGTACACGCGTCATGAGAAAGATGAGATTTACATGAAATTTCGTTGCCTAGACCAAGCGAAGAGGAAGGGTAAGTGGAGACGACGATGGGGGGGGGGGAGGGGGAGGGGACCCGAGGACAACAATCATAACTATCTAGTTAAACGTTATAAGGATATCTCGCGCTAAGAGGCGTGCCAAGCGTTGCATAAAATTAAATTGTACGCTGAGCCGAGAAGTTATTATTGTCGATTCCCATTCCCCTGTGACTTCACCGCCATGTCGCAACCCTCCTAATTGGGCATTTCCAGTCTTTTTCTTGTTTGGGCAAATTTAACGTTGCATCTTTTGCATCCGGCTTTTTTTAACAGCGGACTTTATCAACTTCGAAGTTTGTTGTGTCTCGAGGGCAGGATATAATTACATTGAACAAGCAAAATGGAATGAAACTCGGAAGTTTAAGGGAAAAAAGAGACTGCAAAGTTAAAAGGAGAAAAGTGCTTTTGGATGATATGAAATTTTTCATTTCGCAGCACCTTTACTCACCGGGAGCAATTGAATGTCGTAAGATGTCAACAATCGATTGCGAAAGAATCGCTCTACAGGAGTCTCGCAATTTAGGGTCAGACTTTCATCGCTCTTCTGTCCCGTTAGCAAAAAAAGAGGGGAAAACGTCGAAGAGGTATCGGGAGAAAAATAAAATAATTCGAGGAGAGTCTTTTCCATCTCCGAACCCTTCGTGAAATCTTATCGAATATCGAATGGCAGACGCGCATATTGCTTTTTTAAAAAGAATCTTCTTTTACTACCCTTATAAATGTTCCTCGTTCGAATATACAAAAACCCGCGCGAATTGTTTCACTTTGATTTTATGCTTTTCAACAATGCAATTTCATTAGGTTTCTAAAGGCGCAAGAATCATTTAAGCGCTTTAGTTTTCATCACGTTTAAGTCGTTCGTACCTCAATTGTGTTCCGACTTCCCTCGGCTTCGGTTCTTTGCTCCCTTGCCTTTCCCCTCGTTTCTGTTTTCATAAGAAACTCAATATTTTGGTTATCGAGTTTCCGTAACTGCGAGGGTCACGGACGTCCCGTTTCTATTCAAAAAATTAGGACAAGTTGAAAGGCCTTCAAAGTGTTTCGTTTTCACAAGAATTAAAACTGTCGTAAACT
Organism: Zelostemma sp. ZL-2020; assembly: GCA_022816865.1. NCBI lineage: Eukaryota > Metazoa > Arthropoda > Insecta > Hymenoptera > Platygastridae > Zelostemma > Zelostemma sp. ZL-2020. Next base: position 15,284 of record JABFQM010001829.1, read on the forward strand.
TTCAAACTTTGAAACTACGAAAATGGCACAGTGTTATCTTTTGAAAGTAGACACGGAAAACATAAAGATCCGGGGAAGGAGGAAATTTGAATAAGCGAAGAAAGGAGGCGGTTTCAAAAGTGATCGCAGTTAATAAGGACCTAAGGTCCCACGGCGGTGCAAACACGAAGGAAAGGGTACCTGTGGCGACGAACAGTGACAGGGGCGTAGCGGGAAAACACACGGACACAAAGTTGGTCCAACTGCACGACAATTATAATTCATAAGCCGTATAATTAAGCTGGCCCCCTTCGTGCTCGAATCTCGCATCTTTCGACGCCCCGCGATGTTCGACATCGTCAATACAGCTCAATATCTTCCAATTTAAAGCTTCGAGATGCAAATCAGTCTACGAGAATATCATAAACAAGGTTGTTTTTGACATTAAACGATTCGTCAATGATTTCAGGAAGAATATTAATGTTTAATGACGGAAAGAATTGTGTAACCCTCGCACCTTTCGGGCTAATTGTAACAAGTTGGGTTGCTTTTTACGATACGTCGCAGCTCCCGAGAACTCACGCTGCGACATTGTCGGCATTGTCGCATTGTAAGAATCACAATCTCCGACAACAATCGAATCTTGTCGCTGAGATTATGTGGTAGGAGAATGTTCTCGAATACCGCGCACGCAAACACCGGTTTCCAAATTATTTAAAAGTTTATACTCCCAACGAAGTCAAGGTATAATTAATTTCCCGGACCTTTTTTTACCTAAATTGAAGAAAAAGTATGCTACAAGTGTATCAAATCCAAGAAAATGTCCAACATGAATCCAATTTCGATAATGATGATTAAAAAAAATCAGATATTCGGATACGAAAACGCGATGTCCAGAGCTTTGAAGCATTGAAATATGACTGTTGCAAGGTGGACGGTGTTCTCAAAAAATTGCAAATCTGTTTTCTATGGAAGCAAGGCCGGCAGAGTGGCATTGTGACGTGTTCGAATGCCGTAACGTTATTCACCTCGTAGGTCATTGCGTCCGCTTTTACGCTCGAATAATAGGTTAATATGTCCTTAAAGGGCTCCTTAATCCAATTCTCAGGAAAGTAATGAAATTACGTAGTAACCGACCGGAAGCTACGCGCTCTTTCAGCCGCTTTCTGCCCTTCGCTTTATCCCACTTTCCATGGCTCAAGAGTGATTCATTCACCACACGGGACAAGTTCAATGGGTCTCTCGTTTCCTGAACTGGTCCACTTTTGCGAGACCTTCCACCGTCACAAGTACCTGTCACCGATTGTTCCAACTTCGCCGAGAAGTTACCAAGTTCAAAGCCCCGAACTTTTTGACATTCCTTGATACGAAGAAGAAAAAACTTGATTTCCTCGAATGACAAAAAGATCTCGTGATTTCCCTTGCGCGCGAGAACAAAGATCGAAGTTTTCAAGGGTGCATTCGGAATCGATTCCAGTGCAATTCCACCGTTGCCATATGTGTCCTAGGACGGCACTAATGGGAATTATCACGGGAGATCCGTTATCTTGATGGCACGCGTTCATATGCGGCGATTCCTCTTTTTGTCTCTATCTTCTCTCGCCCTCCGTTTCTCCTTCCCCGTAGAAACGTGATAATAGAGATGTCATCCTGTCTCCGCTTTGACAACCGTATAACACGCGTCCACCCTGAAAATCCCGAGCTGCGTTCCCCCGAGATCGCAGAGAATTCAAATCTTTATCCGAATTTTGTAATTACATTTTCAAAGTTTTATCAAAAACGCGATAAGAGCAATTAAAATTTCGTGTATCTTTCCGTAGCTGAAATAGACCGAGAGGGAGTGTCAACACAGGATTATTTGTGAGAGTCAATGAGATCTGATTTCCCGATCGACACGCGTTGTCAAGTATTTAAGATCACGTGATAAGAGCGTCACGTGCAGACAGGATTGACAGATTGTATGTATTAAATGCACTCCCCTGCACCCTCGCGCGCGCGCTCATTGCATTTTAAAAGACTTTCGAGTCTTATCACGACGGCTCAGACAATGCATTAGTGTACGTGATTCCTCGTAATATCATTCGCTTTCGAGTCGATATAATATAATACTCGAGTACGGAAACGAACATTTATCGCTTTGATAAATGCTATTATTCAATTATGCAAATCACCGTCAATGTTTTCAAGCAAAAACGTTCTGTGAATGTTTAGTAATTGATCGCTATTAAAATTCTTTGATACTGTAGCTAATGATACAAAATTTTCCTGCGCTGCGTGAATGTTATCAATGCTATAACCATGCCGGCGAATATAGATATGGGCAGCGATATACACCCGGGGTATAATGGAAGCGAGCGGCTTTACCCCATGAAACGCGAGTTCCCTATAGAATAGATTCCCTCTGTAGGCCGTTGCTATCCAAGCCGATAATGCGATAACGAGTTATGTTACAGCCGTTCTTCATACGACGATCGACCTCGTTCTCACGAATTAAATCGTACGATCGCTGCACGTGTGTGCAATTTTTTATATTCGCCACTCTTTACGTACGTTAAAATGATGGAAATTCTTTCGTTTTTCATTTTGTATTGGAATGAGCAAAGTCTAATTAAGACAGCGTAATTGAAAAATAAAAAATTACTCGCTAATCACATTTTTTAGGTCTGTAACAATAATTCCATCGTTGCATTATCATATCATCTTGCGGAGAGTTAAAAATAATTCCAGTAAATTGTTCGAACGAATAAACGCAAGATTGTTAATACAAACGTAGGCGCGTATAAAAGTAAAAAGATTAGTGTCCACTGCAGCTTTTGCACCGCATCACTTTTTTCCTCGCCCGACGCACATAATGAACATGCAGCGCGTTGTAATGATCTCATTGTAGTGCCGGAATGAAACGCAACGCCCTCGGCATTGTTGCGTCCTGAGAACGTTTGACTTCCCGTTTGATTGCAGGGTGAATTTCTTCGTAGTTTGCAGCATTGTGGCGTCAGAATGAGGGGGGAGGTGCTGCGGCCACGGGGGTTTTTCGCTACTCATATTCATATCTGCTATCGGCACCTTTACTTCGTATCCCGAGAAGATTTCAAATTACAGGTTCGAGTGGGAGATTCCACGAGACAGGACCGTGTT
>JABFQM010001830.1:0-18392 GCA_022816865.1 Zelostemma sp. ZL-2020
CATAATAATGTCTGATTGAATCGAAACAGGTTTGAACAGATCTGAACAATTTTTTCCATACTCGAAAATATTTTACAAAGGAGGGTAATAGAATATTCTGTTAGATCAATAAAGTCGATCGCAGTCTTTTTGGTAGATTTAGTCTTTTCAATCTGATCAGACCCGTTCAGTGTTGGAAAAAAATTCGGTCTAATCAAGCCTGAAGATTATTTCCCGGGACCACAATTATATCTTAATGGATCATATCCAAAGTTATCTCAAAGTAATAAAAAAAAGAAAAAATCCACACCATAAAAGTCAAGATATTCGTTTAATGTCGATTCATTTAAACGGAAGCCCCTGGTGAGATAACTTGATTTTTAAGGAAGTTCGGGAGGACCCTAACGGGCATATATTCGTGGTCAATGGCGTGTATCAGATGGATACCGAAGCCAAGGGTAGGGTTGTGCACGAAGATACGCGTGGGGCGTATGAATGCGCGCGCGCGCGTGTGTACACTTGAACGCAAAAGAATAGTTAGCGATGAACGAAACGGGATATCGATAGATTGGAAGGGAGGAGTCGTTACAGTGCTTTTACTCTTATATCAGAAGGGCTTTAATATCTCAAAGACTGAGGGGTGCTTCTATAGCATGACAATCCTCCATCAGACACGCTCTGTCACCGCAAAACGCAGCGAGATCGACATCTATGAAGTTAACAGAATCAGTAGAGCAAGAGCAATTTTTAATAGTGCAAAAATTATATGCTTTTTAAACGCTGAATCGACTTCCAATGCGAATTCGAATGATAGTTTTGTTAGCTGTATATAAAGTTAGGAAAAATGAGCTGAAAAATTGAAACATACATTTTTAACAACGCAAAATTTACTCTCAGCAATAAGCATATTGAAATGCACGACTCTATTTCGGTTTTTTATTTTTTTCAATTACTTGAACAAAAAACTTCGAACTAAGCTCTAGTTTTTTACCTTTGGAAATTGAGTTAATCTTTACAGGAATCTGACTCATATAAATTTGTCTGCTCGCGGATTAACTTTTTTGACTTAATTAGCCTTAAATTATTTAAGTATTTTTATGACGGTGAACGAAAATAATTCTATATTTTCAGCTCGGATTTATCAACTTTTTTATGAAACTCGTGAAACCATTATTCATTTAAAACCAGCCAGAACTTTGCAATTTGATCTATGGTATTAAAATAGCAGTTATACGGAGAAAAAAGTCATAGGCAAAATTACTTTCTCGTAACCGAATTATATCAACTATAGCTGCAGTAAAATTTAATTGGCGAATAAGTTTTTGGAATAGCAAAAAGGAATATAAGCTTATCAGATTTACAATTTTCATATGCATCTTGAGTATACCGTGAATTCTTTTTTACTGTACTACCAATCAATTTTTACTGCGGTTATGTTAGATATGATATAGTGCTTGATATGATAAAAATGGTAAAGTCATCTTTCCTATACAACTTCTTTCTTTGTGTATGTAATTTTTATTTTATCAAAGACTACTATCGATTATTTGATTCTGCTAACTTCATAAACGGATGCGATCGCGTTTCCGTCTCGCGGTGGAACAGAATCGAATTTTAGCTGGACAAAAGAAAAAAAATTGAAGCAAAACTGACGAAACAACACACGAACGTGATGAATCCACTTAAAAAATTTGAACATGTCGTGAACAAAGCTGTTGTTATATGTTCTATACTACTATTGGATAGAGCTAAATTGATCATTACGCGCGTAGTTAGTCAATTATTCAACACTTATCAAAAATAGAAGGTTCAGTAGATCAGAAATAATTGACGGGTTTGAAAGCTTTATTTTTTGCGATAGACATTCCACTAATAAAAATAATATCCTCGATCCTCGTGATTAGAATGAAATTCTTCCGTTACTGTATTTTTCGCACACATATTTTTTCTTCTTTTTCTTTATCCACAAACCTCGGTTACGTTCATCGCACATCACTTAGCAGGATCATCCTTTGCTTCGTAGCATTCCCATTCCACTCACTAAACCTCAGTCTCGCCATTCGGGTTTTCATGATTATTTTTCAGCCGTCTCAACTGAGCATTCTCTCAAAGAACCGAATTCTTCTTTTTGTAATACAAGCTTTAAATAGACGATCGCTCGATAAGATTAACTTTACTTTTTGCCGTTTCCTTTGTTCTTCTCGCCAATCAAAGCCGTGGGATTTTTTGTGGACTAAACAATTATTTTTCATTCGAGTTAAATTAATGATGTTTTCCAAACGGTTGATTCTTTCTTCGAGGTGCAGGTGAGACGAAGAATGAATTATGTTAATGTAATTTGAAAAATAATTTATTCCTTCCATCGGAAGCAAGCGTTTTCATAAACAAAAAGCTGGGACGAAAGTTGGCGAAAAAAGTCTTGTTGTGAGCATAACTGCAGCTGCATTTGCATCTGAATTCAAGACTCTTTTCATTGAACGGCTGAGTTAATTAACCAAGAAGGGAGTCAACCAACGTGACTGTTCTTGGCACCAAGTGGATCACTAACGCTTCTACCATCACGCCATTATCATCCTCGTTAACACCGTTTATGAAGAACGTCAATTATAAGCACTGAATTTTAGGTACAAAAGCCGTATAATTAGCTCATATTTATTAAAACCTTGGTACTGATGGGTGAGCGTACATAGATGAGAATCATGAATCGATTGAACAAAAAATAGTACAAAAAATTACTGAAACAGTGCTTGGAAAGATTGAAATTCAGTTTCCATTTTAATCCGCGAGTTGTGAGAAAGAAAGGTACTCATTTCGAAATATAAGAAGCAAAAAGTTGTGCATTTAAAAAAAGTGAAATAAAGAAGTACTTATGATAAGTAGGTTGATAGGCGGGTGATTCTATCGGCAGATAGGTCAACTTATAGAGGAAAAGGCATTAAGGTACGCAAGTGCGGAAATGCACAGGATTGTTAAAGCAAAAGGCAGAAGAGAGGGTATTTCGATCAGTTATTGAAGCTCAGCTTGATTCGGTTGATATGCTGAGTTAAATATTGCGCATGCGCGAAGCTATCAACACCGGTCGATGTTGCCCGGGCAAGCTTGCTCTGGCTACCGCAGCGACGAGATAAGTAGAGCTAGACTGTTTCGATCTTGCTCGGCTTTAAACTCCCACCATTTCGAAACAGTAACATTCCTAATTTCACGTTGAATTCGATGTTCATAAACTACATTTATTGTATGAAAACAGCGTTTAATGTCGACTTTACTATTTTTTTTCTTCTGTAATCAGACGAAAAGTCTCAGTTGCATTTTAAATTTGATGTTTACTTTTTTCGTACATAAATTCATTGCAAAGATCTGCCGAGGTTGAGATTCAAAAAATTAACTTTGATTTGTCTGTTATTTTTTTGCACGAATTTTTCACAAAAGTATTCGTAAATTAGCTCTATATATGTGGCATGAGAACACCTTCTATTGCAGTTATTTTTTACATTATAGTGGAAGTGGCATTCGTATACACGGTGATTTGCATACCGCTGGAGTCCATTAAAAATGATTTCCAAGCTCTGCATGAAACCGAATTCAGACGAAATTAAATTCTATACCGCGTGACAATATTCAACAGTTACATATAGAAATTACGCCTACTACGACATGATTTTGCACTAAATTCTCCAATTCAATCTGAAGCCGAGAATAGCTATTAAGTATTCTCCCACACGGTCCGCACGATTTTCAACGAATTTTTTGCACAATCGGAACATTTTTATACGGATAATTTAACTCCTTCATCGTGGCAAGAATATTCAATACTATACGTTTATTAAAAATTCCAGTTCACGAAGAATTTATCGCGAAAATTGGAAAATTGGTACCAAAGGATTTTTATGAAATAAAACGAACATAGAATTTTACGAATTGAATTCGAATTCGTTTGTTGGGATATGAAGTAATAACCAGTGTGCCAGTACCGGCCAGATTTTATTAAAAACGCAGCCAATATCGATATTTTTGTGATTTTTATGTGAAGATGTTTTTAGTACGAATTTTTAGATTGGTTCGATTTTCATGGTCATGTGATTATAATTAATCAATTAATGAAGACGCTGGTCATTACTGTAATGAAAGTGGCCAAAACTGGGGCTTTTAATGAATGAACCGTTGTGTACTGTACTTTAAAAAATATTTTTCCATTAGTGATTTCGAGTTTCACATTATTCATATCATTGATATTCCAGTTTCACGAATCCAATGATCTGTAAAAATACCTGGTTAGCAGATTAAGCATTCAGAATCTACCGAATCCATCCATCCATCCAGCTACATAAAATTTGATGGAATTTCAAATTCGGTAGCTTGAATTAATTATTTCACTCGTATACAATACGTTAATTCACGCTCTCGTTGGTTGGTGCGGCAATATGACATTCAAGTTTGCTGGATTGTCATAAATTTTTGAATTCCTTCTTTTTTGACTTACAGGAATTGTGCAGCGACCCTTTTTTATAATCTTCTAAAATACTGGACCCTCAAGAAATCAAAATAATTCAAAATAAGTTTATCAGTATTTTTCAAACACTATCGTACGATACTGTTTTAAAACATTTGATGAAATAGCAAAAGTACTACATCAAAAAGCATATTACTAATAAACATCGAAGAAATGTCTATCAATGATTGCACATAAATTTAAAAAACCTTTGGATTCTTTCGTAATGTCGACACGCTCAATGGCAGTAAAAGGATTAAAAGCTTCCCTATTCCATTTAAGAACAATCCACGAAGAAACTGAACAATAAAACTGAAATTAAAGAATAAAGTAAAAAATTCAAACGCAAACTGGGATAATGCGAAGAGCACTAATCTGAGGAAGTTTTTCAAATTATTTTATACTTCTCAACGAGCTTTAGTACTGTAAAACTCTACTGCCCATTGGCCGAGAGCTCATGAAAGTTCCATGGTATTCTGAAGGACCGCCCACTTGAGCATCATCTCATGAACGACAAAGTTTTGTCCTGATTTTACTATTACAACGTATACTATGGTTTTGGATGTAGCAATCCTTTCAAAACCTGGAGTAAAGTTTCACCAATTGCATGTATGGCTTTTTTCTATTCAAATTCCACATTGCTCTCGAAATTTCACTGAACAAACGTGCCAACGAGATCAATTTTCCAAAACACCAACCGAAATGTTAAAAATAAATCTTTGGCCGTTAAAATGATCTCCTTCCGTCTTTTCAATGATAAAAAAATCCATAACCTTTTTATTATTCCCCTCGTTATTTCTCCTTATACATAAAGTGCCTTCTAACACAATGGTAACAATATTATCTGAAATCTGGGTCGTTGATAGTCAGAATCGTATTGAACGGAACTCGTAATTTGCTATAACGTCGCTTCATGTCTCAATTATCGAAACGACGTATACCTTACGACAGAAGCTGCGTGATACTTGCTAACAGAGGGGTGATAAATGGACCCGATAACGCACCGAAATAATAATCGTCTGAAGCAGTGTCGCACCCTGTATTTCCTCATTGATATATCGCGCAAAAACGTATAGATGTCGCATCTCATTCCCCATGCCCGCGTTACTGCAGCGTATAAGACGATTATTTCAATCCCCTACGGCTGAAAAAGGGACAAGAGTTGTGCTGGTTTATCGTCAGGAAATCAGTTATCACTGTCCTTTTATAATACCTCGACAAAATGTTTTTGTCTCACTCAATGAACAACGAAAAATTACGTGTTTTCGAAAAGAAATCGCCAATTAGTTTCTCTTTAAAGGTGAGTTTTGGCATAATCTACATTCCGCCGAATCTCGAGACACCAAAGACTCGGGTGCTTCCTGAATTTTCGAGACTGGCACACGGTTTGCGAAGTGGGAACATAAGTATACTGGACAGTAAGACTGTGTACATACCGAATCTTCATTATGATGGGGCTGGGCCGGATGCTTATTTCTGGGTCGGTACTGGTAGCGAGCCGAATCCTTTGGGTACAAAAGTTCCGAGTGAAACGAACAGGTAAGTGCGAATTGCAAAATCCATTTTCCAAGCCCTTAAAGTCAGGATGAAAACAAATTAGTCTTCTTATTACAGCTTGGAACCATTGAGAGGCTACCAAGGAGAAGACATTGAACTTGTTCTGCCGAAAAATTTAACTGTGTACGATATCGATTGGCTGGCAGTGTGGTGCATCAGATATAAGCATAATTTTGGTCACGTCATGATTCCCAAAGATCTCGAAGTTCCTCCGGCGCTGGGTCAGACCCAAATCACGGTAAATCGAACAGAATTACTTGGAAAAAAGAAAAATGAGTATAAAATGGAGCATCGCCTTGAGCAGAACACCACAATGTCTGCCTGGCGTCAATTGTTTAATCTGTTACTTCAGGGATTAACCCACTAACTTATTTTCTTATCAAATTTGCGATTATCGTCGCTATAATGTTTCAGTTACAGCCGTGATTAAGATTTGCGAACGATCGATTTAAGGCGATTTTAGATATCGGTACCGAAATGCACTGGTATCGATGAAAAATATATATTTTTATATCTTTTTACCCTTTTGGAATAGCCGCCATGGTGGTATAAACCTGTAAGTACTAGGCTACTCTTTCTTGTTTTGGACGTTTCATTCGAAAACATTTACCATGTTTGAAAACTGTTATAAAACAATTGATTCCAAAGATTACAAGCATGTAGAATGTTTGCTACTTAACTTATATACTTTACTCGTTTGCGTGATTAGTATCAATGCTGACTGTTTACATTGCACCCATTCCACAATTACAAATCCGGTGAACGTCGTCAAAATCTGTGATTTGTTTTGTCATTATTTTTATCTGATTTGTCGCCTTTGTAGAACGCGCCATGTTAGAAATAGCACATTCAGAGAGACGCTTTGATTGGATTCCTTATTCCAAAACTTAAGTAATGACGAATTGATTCTTGGAAAAACAAATCAGGTTCAATGTATTGCTTGCCATCTTTTCTAAGCATGCGATATAGCAACTGGGTTAACTATTTGTCTGCCAAAACTGTTATTTCTCGAACAGTATATTTATTATGTATTATTTGTAACAGATGAGAAAATGTATGTTTACGTTGAATATAAAATTAGGAAAAAATTAATGGTATCTTATTTTTACTCGCATGTTTGAATTACCAATTAACACTTAATCTTTCGGTATATTTAATCAAACATTCTTTTCCCCCAAAAGTATTTAAAAAATCGTGATAATGCTTACGTAAACAAAATTTGCACTAGAGTAGAAAATGTTGTATACTATTTCGGTAGAATATGAAAAATAAATTCTACCGTAATTGATTCGAAGCACGAAACTTAGATTCTATTATTATTTAGCATGAAATTGATTGAGAATGTAATTTGAAATAGTTATTCAACCCTGCATGTTTTAGCGACGACTAAATTTTGTTCAGCAGACTAAATTATTGATAATTACACGGAATATAATGCCAAACGTTGCTTTCACACGAATTTAATTCCAACTATGTCTTTCATGTTGGGACATTGGCCTAACCCCAAGTCTAATTAAAAATGTATTCCATTATTCAAAAATGTAATGAACCACCTCGAAGTTTTAATTGTGCCAGAAGCCCAACTTCTGTGCTTCCATGAGCTGCTTTGAACTTATTTTAATCAACGATGTTCATTAATCCTTGTCGCTCTTTACTTCGTTTATGATTCATGATACGGTATTGCTAGTGTCCGAGTTTTTTTCAGTTTTCTCATTGTAATTGGCCCAAATTGTGAACGGTAAGTTTTGGAACTATGCATGTGTCTACAAGGGTAAAACATTTAATTACTGCATGATCGAAAAGTTGTTGATTGTTGTTCGTTTTTAATTCTAATGCTTGTATAAGTTGATACCTAGGAATAATCAGTCGCCTATGCAAAACTATTCATAAATTTATTGATTGCAAACATGTAGTAAACAATATTAAAAATAAATTAAACTTCTGAATTGACCTAACGAATGGAGCATAAGCTCTAATTCGGCTGAGGTAAGCCCAGTTTAGGCCCAGCTTTTTTACATTGCATTTATACACGCAATTTGCACTTTTGCATAGTTTAAATCGATCACTCAGAAATGATATCAATAAAATTGTGTCGTTTGCGAAAACCTCTTTCTTGCACAGCGTTTCCCAATGAGCTTTTCTGCATCAAATCAAATCAGCCGATCTTGTTTCATTTTCATAGACGAGTAGCGCAACGCCGCCTTTAGTCGAATACGATCTGAGCAACTGCAAAGAGATGCTGGAAGGCCGCGTCCAAGTCCAATGGCAGTTTGTCGGGGAAGACGTTAAAATTCGCATATCTGCAAGAATAGACGAGGATCAGTACGTGGCTTTTGGACTTTCGGGCAAAGAAGGCCGTTCAGAGATGGTTGGTGGCGACGTCGTCGTCGTCGCGTTCGACCAGAAATCAAGGACATTCTTCGCTGAAGATTATTACATATCGTCGCTTTCGCAATGCGATGGGAAACGAGGTGTTTGCCCGGATGAACGCGTTGGGGGTAAAAACGACGCCGTTTTCATCGATGGAAAAAGAAAAGACGGAATCACTACAGGTAATTTGAGATTACTTTACACCGTTCAAAATGAAATCTTCTTTCGCTCTTATGTCAAATGCGCGTTGTAGTTATATACACGAGGCCGTTAAGAACGAACGAGCCGGAAAAGGACAAAATCATCCCGGAAGACTACACCAGTGTCATCGCTGCGATTGGTGTTCTTAATTCTAAAGGGGAAGCCAACGCTCATCACAGCTCTGACATGACAAAGGAAGACATCCGCATAAACTTTGCCTCGAAGAATTCGCATCAATGTACCAACTCGTTGTACGACCTTCCAGATCGGCCGAAAGATTTTGAACCGTGGGTGACTAGAGAAATTTATGAACTCGATGAACCTATCAGCGTACGCATTGGGCCAACAGGCGGGAAAAAGGGCTATTCTTACATTACAGGTCAAGGACGATAAACCTTTTACGTATCGTGATCGTGAAATGTTACAAGCATAAAAAAACGTATTGTTTTGTAAACAGGACAACCCAGCTGGGGAATAGCGTGGTACTTGAACGATCTTTTAATACCGGAAATCACGGTCGAGCGAGGTCGTAATTACACTTTTATCGTTGAAGGTGGAAATGACACAACGAATCCTGCCAAGTAAGCGAATTTGTAATTGGAAATTCGAACGACCTCATGACCAATTGTTTTGCAGATATCATCCTTTTTATATAACGGATAGTCCAGAAGGTGGTTTCGGGCAACGGAACGAGACCCAGCGAAGGCAACAGAAAGTGTTCGCAGGGGTTGATTACGATGGAAACGGCTACGCTTACCCCACCGCAGCTGGCCGATACTGCGAGTGGACGCACAAGAGCATTGATCAAAATGCGGAATCCAAAACGTTCGAGGATTTCTTTGAAACCCTAAAACTTGATTGCGAACGTGGCGAACCAGCGACTCTTGTGTGGTCCGTGGCTGAAGATACTCCAGATTTGGTATACTACCAGGTAAACAGCAAGAATATGAAGGCGTTAGAAATGATCCTCAGGCCTGAAAAGTGAACTGTTCAGGTCTGATTTTATCTGATCAGACCTGAAACCAGAGTTGTTCTGGCTTGAAGTTCATCTCCCGGAAAGTTCATGTAGGAATTCTCGTTTTAACGATTGCTTTGTTGTTCAGTGCTACACTCATATCAATTTGGGATGGAAAATTCACGTTGTCGAGAAAGGTCACAAAAGAAATGCCGATGGCGCAGTCGAGCCTCCCTCGAGGAAGATGATTTTTATTACAGCTCTTGTCGGATACTACGGATTCTTCTATTCAAGATAAATTTAAGAACTATCTCCTTCGCGTTTTGAAAAAAACTGCGGCCCCACAATGCCCCGTTTCAGAGAAGTATGCGTAAATGAATAAAGTTAATGAAGTAATGAAAGTAATAAGTGGCTTGCAAGACGGTTAACGATTGTGATGGTTGAGACGTTATTTTTCTTCGATAATGAACACTATATTTAATTTTGAGAAAGAAGTAAACAAATTGGCCACTGTAGGTACAAGTACGCTTGAAATTTTGGCTGAGAAGCTGAGATACGACACAAGGTTGTAAGAAAGTAATTAGAACGTAAGTTGAACTTGAAAACTGGAAAGAGATTATATTCTATATTATACTCGGAATTACATACAGTTCTCTACGTTTATGTAGGTATATTTGAGGCGTCCTATACTTATGTCCTAATGAGTTTTTGTAATTGCGTTGACAATTTTCATTCGATAATATGATTACTGATGAACTTCGAGACGTCAATTAAGTGAAAGAACAGTTGCGCGTTAAAACATTTATTGGTAAAAAAGTGTGTAGCATAATTTACGAAATACGCCATGGGAAAAATGTGTCTATCTAATGTAATTTGAGAAATTATTTTTTACCAGATTACAATATTGAATAATGGCGGTAAAAAATTGTCAGCGCATTTACAAAAGTCAAGCACAAAACAAACCAATGCCTCATATATATTTATGTACAATAAATGTGTGTTTTGAAGCGTTAGCTCAAACGCAATAACGAAAAAATCAGACAATACTGATGATCGAGGGGAGAGATCAATAACGATATATTGACAATAAAAGGTGGCAATTCGTGTAAACAGTAATAGTCGACAATAAAAAGTTCATGCGACTTATCGAGTGTAATTTATCTTTAAATATAGAAGTGTAAAACTGAGTGCGATAAAACTTAAAGTGAGACTTTATCGAGTATTATGGTTCTAAATGAACAAAAACAAGTCCAAATCTACTCGTAAACTCAAGAAACATATTTCTGGGCTGAAAAATGTTTAATTTGAATTAAATTGAGCTGAACGGAAATGCAAGTTTTGTGAAATGATAAAACTCGATGGGACTTTACATCACAAAACATGTTTCTACTCAATTAAAGATATTTAATTTTAAATTTCAGAGTCAACTTCAGAGTCAAGCATTTTTCAGCTAATTTTCTTCGAGTTTCTTTATTTATAAATTGAGTTTGCAACCTTGTATTGGGCTCTCTTTAGGATTCAATTTTGGGGATTAATAATAGGCTCGTACTCTTGCGCATTGGCAAACACATTAGATTTATGAGGATAAGTTTTTTTCTGTTCTTATGGGAAAAATACTTGATAATGGCAATATTTGACGTTCCCGCAAATCATATTTTTAGTAACGCTATTTATTAGATTCTAAGAACTTTCGTCAATTTCGTACCTGATACAAATTTCGAAGTATTTGCTGTTTGTATTAAGAGATGAAACAATATTTTAAACTTCGAAAGACTTAATCCTGAAGAGAGATTTATATTTAAAATTGTACCATTATGGAAACTCACCATGGTTCCACTTTGAGTTCAACTCGGCGCGGAAAATATACACTGGTTTTTTGTGAAACCTGAAAAGCAGAAAAAAAATCAAAAAAATGTTTTGATGTAATTCTATACAGTGGAATACAGCATGATTTTTGCTGTTATTATAAATCTATTTCTTTGACTGTATACACATAGAACGATAAAGAATAGCATAAAATGTACATTTTTCACAAAGCTATAGTTATATTTAACATAATGTTAGTGATTAAGTCGTCAGGATAATGATAATAATTGTAACGGTAACAATAACATTGATAATAATAATGATAAGAATAATTATTATTATAACGATGATAATGCTGTTTGACAATAAAAAAGCGGTACATTAGATGCATAAGAAGATGATCAAGTTAATTGTTTCTAAAGAGACTACAGTTAAGAAAAACTTATATTATACATTAATCGAATTAAAAGTTACGAATTGCTATGATATCCGTGTGGGGGTAAAGACAAGAAATGTGGCGAAATTGTGTCCTCAGCCTATAATTTATAGAATTTGTTTGATTTCGAACGAAAAGTCGATCGAGGCAAAACATGATAAGATCAAAATTATTGATTCTTTGGTTTCTCATCACATAAAATTCAAACTTCGCCGCCTTCCAGTTGATTGCGATTTTAATTTTGCAACGATTGTTGTCATTGGATGATAATAAATTTTCGTACAATTCAATTTTCCTAGTTCTTAATATTTGCAATAAATAGAAAATAATTTCAAACGAATCATTTTGTTTAGAAAATGTGAACATTTTATTTGTTATAGACCGAGGACACAAACTTATCCCATTTTTTGTTTGTACCCGTATATCATGTGAACCTTCCTAGGACAGAATGAAAGTATCATTGTGCCTATAATTTGGCGATTGAGTTAATTTACCTTATTGGATAAAAGACACCTCGAACAACTTTGGAACTTATCCCTTGCTTTTCTTTTTATTTCAACCTTAACGTTTTTCGAGGACAATAAAATTAGAATTGTTTCGTTCATTTGTCATATCGAGAATGAAAAGCGGAACTGAAACTATGAAAAATGGAATTCCGGCAGAAGATTATGATTTTGCTTTCATCAAGATTTTCTTCAAGTATTTTATGCATAAAAACAATAATTTGTGATTCCTCTATTTCTATGGCAGATGAATGATATTTTTCATTAATTTACAGCAGCTTATAAATTTCCCAGTCAATATTGAAATTTATAAAAATATTGTGACGATGAAATGTATTAAAAATCGACATATCAGGAGCCGCCTTTTTTATACATTCAAAATTCACAAGAAATGTGAAATTACTCCTTCAAGAATGTGATTAAAAGAGATTGGTAGTTTGAGAAAAAACTTCAAAATTTTTATCAACAAAAAACAAGATGATCATTGACAGAATTTGTCAGTGGCGAAAGCTTTATTAGCGTATTATTAAACATACAAAAGTAATCGATAAGCATCATGTGAAAAACTAATAAGTTTCCCTCGCTAACTGGGGAAATTTAGTTACATTATATTTTGTAAAAATATTTTTCGCAAGGGAACATTATCAAACCAAGAAATCATTAAAATACATAATCAATGTAGGTAAAGAAGTGTATAGCTTGTAAAATACGCCAGGATTATAGTGAAATATGGTAGTATTTCATTCGTAATAATCCAGGTCCTGTTGGTCGAGGTGTCAATTGAAGAATTCTCAATCGTCAAATAGTTTGAAGGAATATATGTCTCATGAAAGTGCGTAAAATGTTAGGCGCAAGGGAGTTTATTATAAACATCAATTTCATCAATTATTTTCCCAAAAAGAATTCATATCGGACGATATTTACTAATCTACGCGAGAAAAAAATTTCTGTAGCTCATTAATGTTCAATATTGTGAATCGATTGTACAGTGGAACAAAACTACGTGTTAAATTTCGTTATGTTTGTAGATTGATTTTATCTTGCATTTCGTTCACTCGTGAATGTTGCCCAATACATAAACATATTCTAATCGTAAAATGAATGACAACAAAATTGTAAAGTGAATCAGTCGATCAAGAAGCTTAATATTTGCTTTACCATGCCTGTTAAAATCAAAAAAGGAGGAGAGAAATCGCAGAAAATATAATTTGTTGGAGCCTTCGAAGGACTTTTCGATGTCTCGATTGGAGACTGAAAGTTACACGCTACAAAATTTCGTACGCATTTATTACACAACTGAATTGTAATTTTTAACCTGCACGCTTGAAAAATCTCCTATAAAAAGTTACGAAAAGAATCAAAAAGGTTAGATTTTCAAATGTGGAAAATATCGAAGAAGCTCAAATACAAAATAATATGGTAAGTGCGCAATTAAATCGTGTCGACCGAAATAACGAAGTTTTCTTCTTTCCATTTGGCTCGACAATATTTTTGTGAAAGTGTATCGTTTAAAAGTAACCGCTTCTCTTGATCCTCAAACAAATGTATGTACTTATTCAAAGAATGTAACAGATTCCATCATCATGTACTCATATAAACGAGTTTTTAGATCGTCGAATGTTTCATTCCAAAATACTTGTATAAGAAAAATGTCAGCATTATACGATTTCGATCATAACATATCTAGTTACGGCATCGAATAGCCAGCCACATCATTGTAAATTGACAATAAATGAAATTATACTGACCCTGGTGAAACGAGGTGACTCGAGGTGACAAATTTGTTCCAATCGGCAGTGAAAATCCGTGGAAACTCACCCGATTTTGCCTAGTTTTACGATCGATTATGTTTTTGCAATCGAGGTCTCACCTTCGATAAAAAAAAACCTATTCGTATATTTACAAAACAATTTTGAAATCACTTCGTCGTAAGACACTTCAATAGAATAAAATAAAACCAAAAAGCTATTGAAAATCGATAATTGTGCCAAAAACCCTTTCCCATTACTAATTACATCGAGAACCGAATTTGCGGAGAATATTTCTGGCAACAATGTAACAATTCTAAAACTGTATAAAAGCTTTACTAAAATTTGTTTTCGTATCTTTCAAACTTTTTACAGTGTTCTCATAACAATTCAAGAGTCATAAAATACATGTAAAACATTCCTTGGCTGTCTAATTTAATTTACTTACATAAAAGTATTAATAGTTTTCAATATAAACAAGTTACATACAAAACTATACGCATCAATATTTTCATTTTCAACGGAAAGATACTCTCGAAGTTACATTTAACAAGTCGCATATCACAATCGGATGCTTGCACCATTGGACAAATCTAGAGACTTCCTAATCGACTTTGTTCTTCTTCTCATGGTCCCCAAAATATTCAGCATTTCAGAAACTGCCGGGGGCGCTATTTCAGCTTCCTGCTTACGTCGTATTTCTTCCTCCCTTTGTCTCTGCAGCAATTAATCATACATGTTATCTCGGAAAAACAGACTTTTACAAATACACACTAATTGATCAAAGTCTTCTACGTAATTCCATTTTTGATTGACGAAAGGTATCAATCTTGACAGTAAAAAATCAATACATTCATACTCACATCAGTTTGTTTCAGTGTAAACCGGCCACCTTTTATCTGACTAATGATATCATCGATAACTGGAACGGAAGCAAACATTAAAACCGTTGCAGTTCATTACGCCTAAACATTCAACGAGCCGAAAAATTACCTGGTTGTTGCTGAATTATGGCCGGCGATTGGTTGGCCATACCCAGCATTTTTTCCATGCGGGACACCGCGGAAATTGGATCTTCTCTTTTCCTTTCCCTCGTTATCAATTTTATGGACGAGTCGGTCGCACCGAACATTTTTGGAGGCAGAGGAGGAGGCGGCGGCGGCAGAGGCGAAGGCGAAGATAATTTCTGTTCCAGTTCGCGTATTTTGGCATTCACACTTTCGACGTTTTGCTCCGCTCTTTCGGCCCGCTGAACAACCATTTCTAGCTCGGACTCGGCGAGCTTCAGTTTCTCTTCGACTATTTCGAATTCGACGTTTGACTCCTTCTCCTCGAGCTGCTCCTGCAATTCTCGGATCTGCGCTGCGTGATTGTGCTGCTCTTCTTCCAGTAGCCTTTTCAGAGACTCGACTTCTTGCATGACGTTGAAAAGACGACATCCTGGTTCCTCGCCAACCTCGACCTTCAACAGAGCTGATTGATGCGCCAAAACATTTCTCTCCGTTTGTACCTGTTACGAAGATGTCAATTATTTTTCTCACTTTTTTCCAGCGTCGAAGGTTTTTAAATTTTTAGCACTTACCCGATCAGCTTCTATTTTCATTACTTTTGCTGTTTCTCTTTCTCGGTCGCACTGTTCCTTTAAGTTTTCTACTTCCTCTGCGACCATTCTCGATACACGTTGCATGTTTTCGAATTGGGTCTTCAACTCTTTCATCTTTTCATTGTCTACAACCCCAAATTGATAAGAAATCTTTAACTCAAAGACAACAGATTCTTTTTTCTTTTTTCAAATTTGTAACGTACCGATTTGTCGAGCAGCTTTTTCTTTTTCTAATTCCGCTGTCAGAAGCGACACTTGTTCCTGAGCTTCGAATTCCTGAAGACGAGTCGCGCTCAATTCCGTTTGTAATCGCGCAACTTCCGAACTGAGTTCTGAAACACGCGAAAAATGTAAGAAATATTGTAAAATTATTTGTTTTTCATGGTTTTATAACTTCACAAATGCGTGTACCTTGAATAGTTTCCTTCGTTTGTGAATTGTCAGCGTCAGAATCAACCTCGTCCGGCAAATCGAAGCTTTGCAAACTTTCTGGGTTTGATTGTAAAATTTGCTGAGCCATTGCTTGAGATGTCCTTTTGAATTCGCGATTTTGCTTGTACCACTTGAGGAAAAAGTGAAAAGTAATTTTAGTCGAATTAAACACTTGAGAAAGTAAAAATTTCGCAATTGATAATTATCAAATTCGTCTTTGTTAATACCCCTGTTTTGTTTTTTAATGTCCATGGGAAATTGAATGAATTTGAGCCTTCAAATAAGCTTGATGAAAAGTCATCCTTTTCATGGCTTTAATGCATCATAATGCGGAAGTGCTACTTATGTAAAACTCTTACTTGCGACGCTTGCTGCATAGCTTTATACATCGCTCCCGTCTCGATGTCATATCGATGTTTCAGTTGCTCGTACTCTTTGCAAACAGCTTCCGATACTAAAAAGAATGAAACGCTTCGAATGAATGAAATGTCCTTTTAATTTCCCCACTTTCGATGCCAAAAAAGTGAATTTACCGGATCGCAACTGTTGCAAATTATCTTTTTTATCTTCGAGGTCCGATTGGAGAATTTCATTTTCCTTCGTGAGCAATTTACACTTTTTATCCAAGTCCGCCAAATCTTTATTTGCTGAAACGCAAGGCGTACAATGTGAGAAACGAAGACCATTAAACGCTCTTGAAAGTCTCGACGATGAATTACCAGTTTCGCTTCGCAAAAGCAAGATTTTCCGACGTTTTTCCGACTCCTCGTATTTGCTTTTCCACCTGTTTTCCATGAAATTGTTGCTGTCATTTAAATTCGAAGCGCTCCCCAAAATTTCAACGGGGGGCAACGAGTTTTCCGCATTTTTGTGGTTCTCTAAATTTGACACGTCAGTTTCTATACGGTGACGCTGAGTTTCATTTACGGCGGCGGCTTCCAGCTTTTCAAAAGTTGCTCGTTGAGTCGCGACCGAAGGAGCTCTTCCGAAGGAATTTCCACGGGAAAACAAAAGCAATTCGCTTTGGATTTTTGGTACAGGAAGGTGAGACTGATTGGGCGAAACATGATTCCGCAGCGCTACGTTCACTTCCGTTCTCTCCATGGTGTTTTTTCTTCTACTTTCTTCTGGAACAAAAAAACCGACACGTTTTTATATTGTCTTTGTAATTTGCTATTTTAATTGCTTATTTCAGAATTGTATGACTTTTCGGAAAAATCGATGTGACGTCAAGGCGGTCAGAAGTTTACTCCGACTCGCCGAACAGTGCACAACGGACCCCGGAGAATCTTGGGAGACTCAATTCGAGACCCTTTGGGTTTGGGTTGCCCGAGTTTAGCCCTGAGGCAAGAATCGGGCCAGAGATTTGGTGGTACGACGAGAGGGAAGGAACAACACGAGGCGTTTGAGTACAAATGGTTTATTATAAAGGGTTGGTTGAAACAAAATGGGGGAGGTTTACACGAGGTCGAAATGAAAAAAAATGAATGCTTACAGCAAGATGATCCGGAGGTTCACGCACAAGAAAAAGGTTCCGAAAAGGTTGAAGGAAGAAGAAGAGAGCGAGTGAGTACTGGGTTGTGGGTCGGGGTTTTTATAAGTTCGAAAGAGGAGTGGGGAGAGAAAGATATGTTTTTGGATCGGGTAGTAAAACATTCGATATGTCGTATTTATAGTAATTAAGTTGTTTTCGGGACTTCATCATGAATTAGTTGTACACGCAGCAGTTTTAGAATTCGGTAAACAAAATCGTTAGACAATGATAAGAAAATAAGACGTACTTTTACGTAATTCTATGATTAAAATAAAAGTATATGCAAGGTATACAATAGTGCATCGAGGGGACAAAACGGGTCTTTTTACACCGAGCGCGATGCTTGCAGCACGAGTAGTCGTAGACCACGAGTGCTGCAAATAGCGTGAGGCGTAAAAAGACCTTGTCCTCCATGATACACACGATATTTTTTATAACGCATGTACGATTTCGACTTTTTTTCATGCGTGTCGAACAAGCTGAAAATGACGAAGTTTGAGCGTTGACTACCCTGGTATAAATTTGAAGAGGAAGTCTTTACGCCAAACTTGGTCAAAACTACTCCAAACTAGTAGTCCAAGTCTACGCCACTGAGTGCCGAAGTTACGCGAACGGTTAACCGCAACTACGCCAAAACGGTTCACGAGTACGGCATTTGACCGATTGGCGTAAAGATGGTCAAGCGGACACATCTACGCCGTTTATGGCCAAATTTACGCCAAAAGTCCGCACGGCTACGCGAAACGGTGCCGCTTTTACGCGATTTCGCAATATTTCCG
>JABFQM010001831.1:0-18370 GCA_022816865.1 Zelostemma sp. ZL-2020
AACCAGACAACGAAAATCGTAATCGTAAAAGCATTTCCGTGTTTCGACTTGGAAATGCCGAAAAGCGATCAAAGAGGGGGGCAGCAATTCGCACTCGACGTTTTTCTATATTTTTCAAACCGTAAAAATAAAGGCCAAATTATTCCCGAGTTGGAAAGTGGCACGAGGACGGGGAAAAAAGTACGCGTTGCTCGCTCTCGCTTCAAAAGCGCGTGCCTTTCTCAATCGAATCAGGGTACAAGGACTGCCAGGTTTTGCTTTGGAAATAGCGGAATAACAGATATTAGGAGCGATTGACGAGCAGCTAATGAAATTTATTCCTGTCCTCTTTTTACGAGGCTTGGTATCGCGACGCGCGCTGGACGACGAGACGATTGTCGGCCATGTCGGCCACTTGCGACATGCACCGGACTGCATAATTAAACGCACAATTTAACTCTCAATTGTGGACTCGCGAGCAACGAGCGAATCGTCCGAGTTCCTTCGACTCGATCGAGGAAAATGCGCGTACGAGACTCTAGCTATGGTAGTGCGATGATTCTTCTCATGCTCATTCTTCCAAGACGCGCTCTTTTCTGCCATTTCTACGTCTAAATCAAAGAGTTTCAATCAATCATTCCGCTGTGCTCGGAGAACATATTTTTTTGTCAGCGATATGCACTTTTAAATTTTCACTTATGAATAAGAGACATGCCGAATTAATTACGCAATGCAAAGAAGATTAGTCTGAGAAAACTTTGTTCGAAGTCAGCAACTTTTGTACGCGAAACACAACCAAGCACTACCGTTGTTTTCATAGTACTTCATGAACGCTTCGACAGATTCTCGTTAAAAACCAACAGGCCATAGAAGGCCATTTTGCGGATGTATTTAAAAAAATAACATCCAATTTTTCGATCGTTTCATTATGAAAATATAATAGTACGCGGGAATCATGAAAAACAAAATTGTACCAAGCATTTCGTTGGATTGATAAAAGGTTTCGTCAACCGCAATTCAAAAAAAAATTTTGCCGGGCCAACAAAACTTTTCTTCGAGTGTAGGTAAACGCGTCATTTCATAAACGACAGTTTTAGTGCTATCGGAGCCTCGAGTTACGTGCATAGTTAAAGACGTTGTGAAATTGACGTTGTGAAATTGAAATTGACGTTGCGCAATGGAACAATTAGCATGGACAACTCCGCAGGACAATCTAGACATGCGAACTTGTAGATTATAATTTAAAAAACCCTTTTTTTGTATCACCTGCACAAGAGCCATTTTTCATTTTAAGAGCATTCCATCGCATGCAAAATTGCAGTTTTCGTGCATTTGTTACAAAAATCACGATATATAGCATGTGCGCGATGAATTTTTTAGACTGCCACACTCGCTTCCTCGTGCAAAAATATCGTTTCAATTTTGTTTGAAAGACGTGGAGAGAATACACATCATACAGCCGTAATAAATAGTTTTAGAAAAATACATATACATTTTACTGCTTCTCAGAGAAAATCTGTCTTGATTTCATGTGCATTTTGTTGAATTGAACAGAATCTTTTCTCCGAGTAAAGGATAGAGACAAAATCGCGTTGAAATGCATTGATTCTAAAACTAAAAATTAGGATTCCGCTTTATCCCTCGGAATTGAAGGTAGAACTTTCACGGAAAAACCTATTTCAATATTATTAACTATCTTCTCAACAATATTATAAACATATCTTCTAAAATAACTCTTATTTATTCAAAAATCATTAATAAAAGACAATGAAATATTCTTCCTTAGAATTTTGAATTCTCCAACTGATTCGACTTTACAACCATACTCATTTTGTTCACTATTAAATTTCAAACAATTCACTTGTTAAAAATTTCGAAAGCAGTTCGCGGACAAATAAAATTCATTTCAGTAAATACCATTAAAATATTTCTATAACATAGTTAATAACATAAAAATAATATTTCCCGTCAAACACAGATTTCCGCGCCGGTCTGAATTCCCAAAAATCGAGTTACCTTGAAACCTCACCAAATAAATTAAACCCGACGCAACAAAGAGAAGAAGGGCAAGTTAACTTTTCGATTTGGCGCTGGAAATCCTGCAATCCTTCGACCTCGAGGGGGCAGAGGGTGACGATGGGAGCGATGAGTGCGCTATCGATCGGCAGAGGTGGCGAGCGAGAGATGCGAGCGACTCGGCCATTTTGAAAAGCGCGAAAAACCCACAAGCGAAATTCATACACCCACTTTGCGGATTCGGTGCGAACGCAGTGAAAAAGGGGGACAGATCCACCCGTCAGTATTAATACGTCAAATGAAGTAGCGCATATCAATATCAAGCTCTTGCTCGCCAATCTCGTTTACTCTTTTTTATCACTCGCGCCGTTATGAAAATAACCGCAGTATTTTTGCGCAGCAACGACCGATACAAATCAGGAGTTTTCCTTTTCCGTACAAAAGGGAAGAAGGAAATTTGTCGGCAAAATTACTCGAGCTGCTCAACGTCCAAGCCCATTTCTCAGCGGATTACAAAAACACGAACAATACGGTGCGCGCTCCGTAGTGTCTCTAGATTTAATGGCTGTTTCAACAGCATTATCAGCGGGCTTTTTCCGGCCCGCCTTTCAAACGCGGTACGCGTCGATTTCTCTTGGGAATGTGCAACATCTCTTTCCGCGACGGCCGCCACGATTTGTGTCGGGAAACCAGAATTGCCTGGAATATACGCTTTGTTTGTGACCTCGAGTTACCGCTATCAAGTCCTGTGCGCTGTTACGCCAGCACAGATAACGACAATGACTGTATGTATTCGTACACCGAATAAATGCAATTGCAAACGTGCAGTCTTGTTCCTATGACACTGAACCCCAAAGAACTTGATTTACTTTTTCAATCAACGCCGCATTCGTCATTTCACAAAGTTTTTCCACTTTTTAATAATTCATTGCAATGATTCGCGTAACAAAGTTAATTTTAACGTCTTGTTCGCGCTGCTACATTGTTTCAGTTAATTGGAGCACGTTGATTCGTAACACAATTGCTTCAATTATCTAGGATCGCTTAAAACTGTGTTATCTCGGAATTCGCAACACGACGTGCGGAATGTAGCACGGGAATTTTGCGCCCATTGTTACGCTTCGGAAACTTGATGCTTCCTTGCCTTCCCATTTCAAACAACAATAACCAAAAATGCAACTTCCGTTTGACGACTGAACGAACGCTTCGCGTTCCAAATAATTCGATCGCTTTCCTGTTACACATGCATGCGCAAGAGTCAATTAGTAAAGTGATGAAGCGATGCTTTGCATCTATAAATAACCGGAGAACGTGTATTTCTATCCGCATTTCACGGCTCGGAAAACATTTTCGAATGTCGAAGAAGAAGGCAAGTTTGGAACGCGATGAGATCGACATCGGAGGAAGACGCAGAATCCGAGTTTGTCCTTTGGAAAGATGTCATTTCTCGGATAACAGCGAGTACGCTGTTATTTTATACCGAGCCGATTTAGGATTGAAAAGAGATATCAATCGATACGGAATATGTATGCCTGATGCAACAGTGAACACTGAACAGGCACGCGATATAGAGACTCTTGTTCGCGTGCGCCTTCTGGCATTTACGTATCATAGCACACTTCCATTTTACTCCTTAAATAACGTTTGGAAAAAATTGTCAATGTAGAGGAATAACGGGCCGGAAAAACCGTGATAACTCTAATAGAAATAATTGTAGCTGCAAACAGTTATTGTCTTGTCACGTTCTTGGGAACAGCATATTTATGAGATAATTAAACAACCCAGATTTCGCACGCGGAAAAGTTTTGTCGGCATAATAAAATTTGTGTTAGCAGAATTTGGGTTGACAAATCCTTTTGTGAAATTTAACAAAATTAGACTGGGTTTAACAAAATGTTTTCATTTCAATCGTCAAAATGAGCATTTTGTTTAATTTCACGAAACCTTTTTTACGAGTGGGCGTTCAATAAAATGAAAAACCCTACCGGAAATTTTAAAATGCGAAAAAGTACGAAAAAACGCGATAAAAAATATCAGAAAATACAAAAAACCACCGAAAACTCGAAAAATTCATTATCCGTTTTCTCCCATACTTTTTTTCCACTTTATTCCTCAAATAAAACTTGTAAAAAATTGTCAATCGGTAATCAAAACTGTAAAAAAAACCCTACCGAAAATTTCAAAATTCACAAAAACAAGCTGATAAAAAAATCACCGGGGAAAAACCACAGAAAAACTCGTACTATTGTCATTATCCGCGTTCTCCAATACTCTTCGGTCCATTTTTTTCATTTTTCAGTATTCCCAGGTACTTTTGCCCATTTTTCGTCTGTACTTTTTCATTTTCTCCAGGGTACACCTCGTAATCGGAGCGAGCGGTCGCGGGTGAGCTCTCAAAGCGCCTGCTAAAACAGCGATTTTTCATACAACGGTGCATTGTTCGTCCAAGGCATCAATTAATGTTTTGCTTCTTTGCCAAGCGCCTATATTCGAATCGCGTTGATGCAACGCGGGTTGGCGAGCTTCTGCCACTGTCGCTGTCACACGCTCAGCAACCATACCGATGTCCCATAAAATACATGTACATACGAGTGATACGAGAGACGGAAAAAGAGACATATGTGCATCGAAGCACGAATGCCTCCCGTCTCTGTAATTGCACTCTTCCATTCGTTTTTCAGCCGGTTTTCAATAACGCTTCGAACGAATGGTCTCGTATCCCATTCCAATTTCCCATTTTTGTCCAATACAAGATTAAACATGGGAAAAAGTACTGAATTGAGTAATTAAGAATGTACGTCGACAATCCATTCATCGAAAACTCGCGTGAAAATGAGCCCTGGAAACACCTCGTGTCATAATTTATTCTCGTCTCGTTCGTTAGCTCGCAACGATTAAACGAATATATAAATATTCATCGGCAAAAACACTTGTACATTTCTCTACTCGTTGATTTTCTCGAGAATATTCGCTCGGCGTTAAAGGCGCTTTTATAAGTTCCTTTCTGATTAACGACGCCCGCGTTATCTCGGGCGAAAGCAGATTCAACAAAATGTCAAGATTTATGCAAGCCCCGCTCGAAAATTGGAAGATGATGTTCTCTTCGACCCAACTTTCCGACAGCCAAATTAATTCCGAAAGCGGAAAAGGAAAAACATTTCTCCGGAAAATGTTAAATCAATTAAAGTACTCGGGAGTGGATGGATTAAAAGCCATTGATTTACGGCGCTCGAAAAACGATAAAACCTAGTGATCGAACATTTCAACGCGCGCTTGATTTGAATAATAGAGCTGCTCGGTATCATTAGCTGATATTTTAATTAAACATCGAAAGTATCGCCGGGGGCACAAAAATTCATGTTAATGATACACTTGGCATCGCGCGATGTCTTTATAATCGTAAATCAACGTTGCGAAACATTACTCATAACTTGACCCGTCGAATCTCGATCCCCTCCTAGAAAACACCGTTAACGAGCGTTATTCTAAAGTCGCTCTTTTGGACGCGCTCCAAACGGCATTTTAAAACGAATCGGAGAAAACTTTCCGAAGCTTTTGCATGAAATACTCGAGTACGTGTAATTGCGCATATTTCTCCGACGACGACGGTTAATGAAATCTCGAGGGCGCGACACATCGGCGACTTTTTCCACTTGGCTGATAAAAACTTTACGCCTTCCAAAGATTTATATTTCTCTTCCCAAAAATTTACGGAATCTATTTTTCTCGCATTTTGGGATCCGCGAGCAGGTTTTTTCTCGGGCATCATTTAAAAACGGGGATTCTTAAACTCTTTTTCATAACTTTCGAAAAAATCGCGCAAAAATGAAATGGCGTTTTCAAAATTCGGTTGAAATTGGGGCGGTAGATGAATTTCCCGTCGACTTTCACAAGCAAAGCCGCGACGATGATATAACGTAATTAATGCATGACGTGAAATTCCGAGACTCGTTATACCTTTGCAGAAAATATTAACCATTACTTAAAACGGACGCAGGAAGCGTGTAATTGTGCTTTCCTCGGCGTGGCCCGAAAAAAAGGTAAAGTTTATGAAACGTAAAATAGTTTTCGCGGGAAAATTAACTTCCCAGTTAATTACGCGCATCTCGTTTTATATAATTTCCGACATTATCCTACAATTCGATAGTTATATTTTTCCGCGAATCTTTAATTGCGAATCCATTGTACACGATCGTGAATTCTTTGCTCTCGCAACTTTCATTCTCGGGGAGAAATTCGCGTCTCTGTACTTGCGCGGAGAGAAATAAAACAGAATTTAGTACCGAGATTTCTCGTCAATTTTATTGCTATTTACAGCAAAGTTTCGTAACGACTTCAACCGTCAAAAATTCCCCGATGGGCCTTGATTTAACGCTCGAATTAATTCGCAAGAATGAAGCGCAAAAGACGATACTTCTCGTTACCTTTATTTTTCGCTGTTTCCTCGCTTCCACGAGAACGAATCTCGTTAAAAACTTCGAGCCGGCGAAAGATTTCCACGCTCGAGTAACTTTTTCCCTCGAAAACGCTGTTATTAGAACTCCATATGCAAAGATTTCCAAAGTCGCGAACAATTTTTCGATACGTAGTTAAAAAAAGCCGAGAAAAGTTCGAGTAATCGCGAGTTTGAAGTAATGAAAAAGTGTCTCTTTACAGTTGTTTCTTCATTTCCAACAAAACAAGAAAACAAAAAATATAAATCAGGAAGAAAAAGGAGTGAAAGCAAAATGCAAGTGAAAAATGAATTCGTCTGAAAAGAAAGATAAAACACAAAGGAAGAGTTGTGGTATGAGGGAAGAAAAAATTATCCTCTTCGTGTTCATACGTGACGTAATAAGTGAGGACGAAATTAACAGATGGCAGAGGGACCAAGGTGAGCTACTTTCCTGGGCTGCATATTATGCTGGCTAATAAAAGCACGCTTTTTCAACTTCTCACCACGCCACATGTACATGTTTCTTTTTGCCAAGTACCGAGAGCCTGCAATTTCCCGTCCCTCGGCGATTTCGACCTAATCAATGGTTTCGACTTTGTCGCGAGAGCACATTGTTTTACATATGGAAAAATACTAAAATTACCATAAATTACGAACAAGTACAAAAAAACGTAAAAAATATGAATAACCACTAGAAATATGCGAAAATTACCAAAACCTACAAATAACGACACACAAAATAAAAGGAATTAAGAAAAAATACACAAAATTACTCTAAAAAAATATAAAAATACAAGAAAATACAAAAAACTCCACAAAACACACAAAAAGACAAAATTAGCTCTTTCCCTATACTTTTTGCTTCTTCTTTGTATTTTAGTCACTTCCTTTTTTCATCTTTGCGGCATTTTTCCGTACATCTTGCGATAACTGTTGCCGCTCTAATTCTCAGTACACGCAAATTCAAAAATAACAACTCACACTGCGATTAAAATCGTGCGATATAATTTTCCCAACAAAAAAAAGCGTTATTTCAATTGAACATGCTTGAAATAGAACCGAGGATTATCCTCGCGGTTGTTCCAAGCGAGCAATTGAATGTCACGTGGGCAAGCTCGTAATTATGGTCTTTTTACGCGCCAATGACTCCCGACTGCAACGTGAAACACGAGTAAAGTGATTTTCATTGCAAACTGTAAATAAGCGCCAACTTTAATGACGAAAATTGCAAACTCTTAAAATCGCGTTTTACGCAATTTCATTTTGACGTTCATCGCGATCGCGAATGAATAATTACGATAATTACGATTCGCAATTCAATTTTATCGTGACATTCATATTTCCATCCGACTTTGTCTCGCAGTCTCCCATATTTCGAGAAAAAAAAAGTCTTTTTGAAAGGTCGAAACTTGCGTCACTTCAACAACAATGAAATTCTATTCTTTCCCAATTTACCGCGACAACAAATGCTGTCATACAACAATGACAAAAAAATGACAGCGAAATTCGTAGTCGATTTGTCGACAATTTTGGAACGTCAATGTCAAGGAAATCCAATAAGTTGCTGTTTGAGTTCAAGCAAAGCACCGGCAAATCTTAATTAAGCAAACAACCGAGCGCTAAGCTCGACTAAAACGAAGATTAGACGAAGGCCCACTTAATTCTGCTTAATTCTATAGATAAATGGATACCGCGCGCAGTAAATAACGCCTCTTTTGTAAATCACTGCTTATTCCGCGAAGTTACCAGAGGTGTTTTTCCCGAGCAATTTTTCCAATTAACCGTATTCCTCATCGCGAGAGATAACGAGAATCCTCGACACGCGTTTCGGGCATGAAAGACAAATTAGCCTCGATTAATTAACGATCTGCTCGAGCAAACATTGTTATCGTTTCAGAGAAGTCTAATGGATAACCGAAATCCACTTACGGTTATATCGAGCAACGTAAACAGTCGAGATAAACCCGAGTGATAAGTGAAATTGATCTTTCAAGAGTTTACGACTCTTTTTTAATCGCTTGAAACAGCTCTTCCTACAAAGTCGTTTATTAAGTGGCACTGAAGTGAGCAGTTCCAAATGCATTTTTAATGCAACTTTTCATTACCGGATGTACTTACAATTTCGAGTTTTAGAAAGCTCCAAAAGCGCTCGTAATTTTTGTGCACTCCCGATTTCCACAGTTCAACGAACTCTCCATATAATTAATGTTTTCGTTATCAAAATTATCAGAATCACAGTTTCTAATTTTTATCTCGAAAAATACAAATAAAATCCAAAAAATTGTCGAAACGATCACGCCACAAATTTTCTTGCGATGCGAACTCGGAATGCTACACATCGAGCGATAAAAACATACATTATGTATTTACGTATCGGTTAGTACCGGCTTCGAAATTACAGTTCTCCCAAGCTCGAGCGGATGCAACATTTGTAGCCATTGCTTTTTGTCCCACTAAGAAAACTAGTACATCCAAAAAAACCCCACACGTTCGAAGGAAACAGAAAACAAGTGTTAGATGCTTTAATTAATGTGCATATCAAGTACATTGTACCCGGGGCTCGAAAAATACGGTACTCGTTTTTTAATTGACGATAAATTATAACGTGATTGGCGGTGCGCCTTTGATCAAATTCCAAGCCTTATTAGACGGTTCTTACGCTCATTACAATACACACAACTTAAAAATAATAACATCCATGAAACAAGGAAATGAAAATTTATTAAACTTACATAACCCTAAATAATTGCAATCCCATAAATTAAAAAGCCCGAAAAACAGTAAATTCCATGCCTCGATTTACGAGCGCTGAGAAAAAGAAAAAAGGAAAGAGGGAAATGAGGAGATGAAAGACTCGACAATGGCGAGAATGAAATGGAGGCGCTTTCTTGGCGCGAGCGACTCACGCACGTATTTCGCTATTCACGAATGTCTGTGAATGCACGCGTCAACGTAGCCGCAGAGAGAGACCGATAAGCCGATAAGGCGCGTGCATATGTACTTGCACAGTCAACTCGAGCTGTGATAGATATCGCGACACGCGGAGAGAGAAAGGCAGAGTGTGAAGGATGATGTATAAGGTGCTCAACTCTTCGATCTTATCTTTTTTCAATTCCATTCCCCGAGCTGTTTTTCCCTTTAAATATCCATTAAATTTTGTTTGACCGATAGCATTCATTTACTAACAAATGCAGAGTGTTTTCCATTGAAAAACGTCCACACGCAAACGATACAAAATGAATCCGAATGAATCGGTAAACTATCGACTGGATGCTGACAAAGAAGAGCGAGAGAGAGAGAGAGAGTTCGCATGAATCGCGCCGGTGGCGAGACTCGGGAGTCGACTTGCGGGACACCGTGTATAATAAAGTACACACACACACACACACGTACACCTACCATTGTGCGCGAGTGTCGAGCCAAAAGAGCCTGCTCGCTCTCGAGCGCCGGTCAGTTTCCTCGGTCGGTTACTGCGGCCCCTGACGTTTCTCGGAATGGTCTATCCTCGCCTCCTCCGTCGAAAGTATAATATATCCCACACCGTAATCCTTCTTTTTTTCACCCACGGAACAAGATAACAACAAGCACCAACTGCCTCAAAAACGCGTCAATACGAACGCAACAACCGAAATAAACACACTCTCTTTCCCGAAAGAAATAACAACGAATACTCGGCTTTGAAAAACGCCACTCGCGAGGATTTAAGAGCTTGACGGCACGTCACGGGCAAGACACTGCTGCTGCTGCTGCTGGCTGCTGCCGTTGCCGTTGCTCCCCTCTTTCCGTCTCTCTCTCGGCGAGAAAGAGAGACGGCGCGCGCGCGCGCGCGCGCGAGAGCGAGAGAAAAAAAACGGAAAAACAGCCTCGGAGCCGGAAGAGCGACACACGGCTCTTTCCTGATTTTCCGCACACACCCTTTTTCCTCTCGACGTAGCGACGCGCGCGCACCACTTTGACGTTACCGTGGAATACACGTATGTGTATCACGCACGGAGATGACGGCGACGACGGCGACGGCACATCATGACGAGGCCGCAAAGACGACGCAAGGATTGAAACAGAGGAACACTCCGTGAACACACGCGCACGCAATTACACACGGCACGTTGCTCCGATTCCAGGAGCGTCTCTTCTCTCCGTCCTTTTCTCGCGTGACCGCTCTCTATCCTTGTCTCACTCACTCGGCGAGGACTCTATCGCTTTCTCTCTCTCTCTCTTGTGCCGACGCTTCGAACACACCGTACACACCTTTTCGCCGAGCTACGCGATTCCATTCGGAAACTCGTCCATTGCGACGAGTTACGAGCTTTCGTATAACGAAATACTCGACGAGTTATTTACCCGATGGCGCTTGTGAAGCTCGAAGGATCGAGGGAGAGAAAAAAAAGTACGAGAAACACTCCGTGCCTCCCTTGTCACAAAGCACTCATAGCAGAACCGCGGCAGCACGACACATGGCTACGGGCCTCCGCGACGAGCTCGGAAAGCCTCGGCTTTCGTCGGCCCTGCTCGCTCGCCAGGGCCGTACCGCCGAGAACCAGGTGCGGCTCGCCTTAGCCCTGCTCGTTTTCATCGAGATTTTGCACTTTTTATTCCGTAGCTACGCTGGCTTTTTCGCATCTCAATTGGAATTCGACATTTTACGTATTTGGGTTTAGAATACCTTTGACACGCTCGGCTTTGTCGGCTGAAACAGCAGACAATAGCAGCTGTTATTCGTGTTTAAAGAGCATGAGAAAAAAGGTGAAAGTTAATCCTCGGCCGTTTTTAGACAATTGCTTCGGAAAGTTTTAATTCTAGGCGTGTACGCAAATAGAATTAAGGAATGGGGATTTACGAAAATTCGCTTTTTTCCGCGGACTCACTTGGCGACGTTTCCGGGAATCGTCACCAATTTTCGAGCTACGAAATGTTCGATGTATTTTTTGAATGAATGTCAATTTTTTCGCGTCAAAATAAAATGGCGTCCAGAAATTTGGTCGGTAAAAAAGAGTTATTAAACAAATAACGATTCTTTTTCACGAAAGAAAGAAGAAAATATGACAGAATTTACGCAGTCACGCGATTCCCGTAGAAATTACGTTAAAGGTATAATGCGTGGACTATTACGCGTAATTATGACTGTTCCGTACAGTGCATACTCGAAACGAGCGAGTCTCGTTTGACTAAAAGAAAAGTGGCATTATCGGAATAATTCCTAAAATTACCAACGCGATAAAAATTTCCCGCTGAAAATCGATCGAGGGTGGGTAGAACGGTTTTCCGAGAACTGCGTATCTTGTAATTAACTATCATCCCGATCTCCCAATCACGAGATATCGCATGTAAAATAGAACGTGGCAACGTTCGCACGAGGCTCTTCTGTTGAAAGGATATTTCGCGTAATTGGCCGATCAAGTCGATATACGGACTTCATTGAATACGCTTCAACCTTCGTTATCATTTTTACCGACACTCCGACTCATTTCGTTCGATTACCAGTGAAAAAAACCCTCGATTTCGACGTGAAATTGCCAAGAAACAACGCGATTTTCAATAAAAACGTCCGAGTCCGATAAAAATATGCGATACGGCTCGAAGCGATTTTCGGAATTCGGAGGAATGATGATCTCTCTTTCTGCCGGAAGAGAAGCCTCGAATCCAGTCAAACTTCGAGTCGCCCAAGCCGTGCAAGCTTCAGGTGGCTTCGGGCTACTTTGCTCGGAGCCGAGGAGGGCCGACGTCAACCGAGTTTGCCCGAGCGCGAGCAAGGTTCGACGACGCTTCTCTCGTACTATCCTCAATCCTGCTCGAAACAAAGACCGTTTCGTCTACTTTTCGTATCAAATATCGCCGGCTCTCGAATCTCTCATCTTTTTCTTCTTCCGATCAATCGAAGAATCGACTTTTGCGCATGAACGAAAGGAACGGTTTATCGTTTTTCGGTATATGCATTCCCCGGATCATCCGGAACAATTGGTACTTTCTACGAGACGACTGTTGTTTCGCGAAACGGCGCATTAATGACGCGTACAAGTTTTACTCGTTAAACCAGCACTGCTTCTTAAACCCCGCGATAATGGCGCTCGTTTCACGAAACAAGCTGTTCCGGAGGAGAAAAACTATTATTCGAGATTCCCATTTTTCCCGTTTTCCAGCGAGAAAAGAAAACCCGATTAAAAAGATTTCAAGCATTTCGGAATAAACAAAATGTAGCACATTTCCATTTTTTTATTCGGCGTTTTCGAAAGAAGTTTCTTTGAAAAATAGACAATTGCACAAGAAAACGCATCTCTCTTTTCCTTTCGAGGACAAAATAAATATCCGGAGCGTAAAGTGCGTACGCTACGCTGTGCACTATGCTCTCGCTCCCCCCATTAATAATAACGGCCTCAGAGAGCCTTGCCATTTCAACGGTTCGCGAGTGGTTACACGCGATCGTGGAACTCTCTTCGGCGTATGCATACATCGCCTAGACTCGACTTCGAAAGGGAAGACGCGCTTTTAATTGAATTATTCATCGTCCAGCATTCGCTTCTCACAGTTTTTTCTCCCTCCCTCGCGATCGCCAACCATATTAATGATCGCGTGCAAGGTTCGCGAAAACGGGATAAATGAATCAAACGATGCAAGCTCCTTTTAACCGGCCACGTTTCGAAAACGCCATTAAATCGTGTACAATTCAATCACAATAAAATGTCGGTAAAACAGATTACCCTGGAACTAATCACACTGCATTTATAATAATTGTGTAGACCGAAGAGTCCAAATCAAATTGCGAGCAATTTTCCGAAGCACGAGAACTAAATAAATATTGAAATGTAGAAGCGATTGACGCATCGGCAACGATCGAAACAGCAATATTGACTCTCGCAACCGCGAGCGTATTGAAATAGAGCGGTTATTACAGTTCCGATACGACGTTTCTACAATAAAAAAACAACGAAATGGTAATCATAAACTGAAAGTCTCTCAATCCTCCCCCAACGAAATAAATAAAAAGCATGTAGCGATCGCTGTAACGGGGAAATGGTTTTTCCGAGTTCCCAAGTCGGAAATGCGAAGGCAAATGATTCGAAGGGAGCAGCGGCAGAGAAAAGAAGAGTCATAAAACGAATGGGTATTCAAAGCTTCGTTGGCAACGACAAAAAACAAAGGAATGATGGATAGAGAGGGTAAAAAACGCCTCGGCATTGTAGCACAAGGACCCACATATTTCAAGAAAACTCGTAGTGGAGCAATTCGATCTTTAAACGCTCCGTACGTACGAGCAATTTAGCGTAAATTTCACGACTTGCAAGTTACGTACGCGACTTGGAAAGAAATTACCGACGCGTTTCGCGAAGGATGCGAGAATGCGTACTCGTGCGTGCACGAGAATACGTTTCCGTGCGTGTGTACGTTTTACAACAGCGCCGAGGGGGAAGATGAGTCCCTTATCTCGCGTCTTTATCTCTCGCCAGCGAACCGAGAGAGACGAAGATATCGACGGGGAACGAGGGTCTCGAAAGATCGAGTAGATTGAGAGAACGATGCGAGTCCGGCTGAAGGAACTCGGAGATGGAGAAGTTGCAGTTTTCGAAATATTTTCATGCTTCGAAGTGGTTCGTCAGCGATATGTACTTTCGACAGAAACATTTTAAATTTTCACTACTTATGAATAACAGACATTTTGAATTCATTACGCAATGAAATGAAGATCAGTCGTCTTGAAGCCGAGAAAACTTTGATCAAAGTCAGCAACTTTTGTAAGCGATACGAAATCAAGCATCGTGTTAATACCGTTTTTTTTATTGTAGTTTATGAACGCTTCGACGGATTTTCCTTAAAAATTAAGAGGCTATAGAAGGCCGTTTCGCGGATACTTGAAAAATGTTTAATATCAAATTTTTCGATCGTTTTATTTTGAAAATACAAATATTTGTTTATTTTATCAACATGAAGTTTTACAATAAGATGCGACTAAAATCTTGGAAAAAAACCCATAAACGGTAAAGAATTTAAGGGGATCTTTTAGTGAAATGGCTAAAAAAATTTTTAGAAAAATTTAAAAAAAAAGAAATTGTATAAATGAAGGTTGTTGCGTTTCTAACATCATCGAGCAAATGGGAATTCTCCGATTTGAAATAGCTAAAATCTACATTTTTACAGTTTTTGAGACGAAAAGTCACAAAACATAGGAATTTTCAAAAAATCAAAGGGAGCCCATTTTTCAGTCGATTGAGTTTCCGATTTTTTAACAGGTTCTTTGATGAGTCAAGAAGATATTAATTTGTTGGATCTACGATTTGCGCTTCCAATTCCAAGTAAAGAATTTTCATGTTTTTTCCCTCGCAAAATGACTGAAAAAACGCTCATTTCCTACTTCAGAAATTCATAACTTTTGTTAAAATCAAAAAAGCAAAAATTCAACCGGCCAGTATCTTTCTTATACATTCAAAAACTCGTGATTAAATCAGGAAGTCAATTGATGGATAAATAGGACCCCGTTAATTTTTTAAGTGCTGAAAAACATGGAGAGATATTCGAGTTTAAAGATACCAGCTTTTCAATTCCATGCCGGGGTTTTACAGCTAATTTTTTATCTTTACGCTAAATACAGCGTCGGTAACAACTTTCGCATGCATTAATGTTCACTATGTTGTTGCCATAAACAATAAAAACGAAAAAAGTAGCAAGAGGTGAATAAATTTCTTCGCAGATTCCTGAGCCGAATACACCGGCATGTGAAACACATAAAAACATCAATTCTAAAATGCTTTTGCAAGGTTAAAAAGAAAGGTCCAAAGATCAAAATATACAAGAAAAAATGTGTTCAAAAATCGTAATTTTTGACATCAAATGCGTTTTTTCCATGAATCGAAAGAAAAGCAGCAGCAAATCGTGTCTGAAAATGATCGACCTCCGCTTCCTGGTTCATATTTACTCGCGCCAATTCACGTTCACGATTTATTTCAGGTGATACAATTTAAGATCCGGAGTAAATTTTATTTCAAACACGGCTCTCCATCCATAATACAAAAACACGAGTGATAAGATGTTATTTAAGCCTCAGCTGATCGCGTGACGAAAAGTAACACGAGTGATCGCGTGTAGACATTTTCACTCGCATTAAATCGACAATAAAAAAAACCTGCTTACGTAACGTCGAAATCAAAGCGTTTTTATCACTCGTCTTTACGGTATTTCTGCTCTCGCTCCGAGATCATATATATTTATGACAAATTCGAGCAAACTTTCGAACAATGAGAAAGAGAAAAAGTGCGAAAAAAGCATTGACAAATGCTGATGCGACGCGGCATTTTCGAGCGTCTCGAGAGCAGACATTAGCAGATTGGCAGCGATAGTGCCCCGAGCAAAAAGGGCTTTGCGTGCTTCGCATTTTATCGGAGACTATCGTTTAAATCCGCGTACACGCGCGCACACCGACACGAGCGGTGCCGGCGCGATGCGTCAAACGCGCTTTTCCAATCGCCTTTACTTTCTTTCGCGTCATTCAAAAGCGACATTTTCGCGACCATTTTATAAGACCTTTAATAAGCTCCGAGAAAACATAACTCGAATACTTATACGCTTGCTTTTCAATCAAGTTTACGCTGTGGCGAAAGGAAGATTCCCGGGCTTGCGCGCGCGACAATTCGTCCATTGTCTTTGATCGAGACGATGCGAGGGGAGAATGCTTTGTCAGGTGAAATCCAGCAGCGCAGATAAATGAGGTGGTTTGTTCCTTTCGACGTAGCCTCGAAATGGCCGCCATTGTTTTTTTCCAAACCGGCTCTTTTCGACATTGCCAACAATGAATGACTGGCAAGAAAACTAATTGCCGAATGTTTCTATTACAAACGCGAAACATTTCCTTTCGCGATAAATAAAAGCGTAGTATCGCGAATGAGACGTAAAAAATAAAGCAAAGCCCGACGTGGGCGTATCAAATGAGTCGCATTACGAGCGTTCTCAATTGTATGAGCGTATATTGAATGCGGACGCCGGTATTAATAAGGGAATAACGAGGCTCCGGGCGATCTCGCTTTTTGTGTATTCTGTACTTGATTAGTTACGCAGCTGACTGTACTAAAATACTATTACTCTATCGGATGCGGTTAGTACTCGGGACATAATCTACATTGTACACGCAAACGCACGCACACGAGCGCGCAAGCGCGTGTACACATCGAGCATGATTTTACGTCCGATCATTGAAATTTAAGTCGTACTTTCATGGAAAACAGTGTTCAACAAGGAAAATTATTTCAATGTTATTAACTATGCTTTCAACGATATTTTGTCCTGAGCGAAAATTATCAACAAAAGACATGCATTTTTCCAGTTCTCTTCTTCACAATTTTGTATTTTTCAACTGATTTTGAGGTAGAAAAAATCCGTCCTAATTTCAAAAAACGGCGCGCATTTGAAACGACAAAACATGCATTTGTTATTTCCGTCTGTCCTTGGACAATTTAAAAACTAAAACACAAATGGAACTCGGATAAAACGAGTTGCGAAACGTCCCATGCGGATTCTCTTATTTCGCTAAACTCGGCAAGGAAGTAGATAAATTCAGCGGAGAAACTTGCAGTTACTTACGTGATAATCTTCACGGGTACGTATCGCAATGCGGCCGAGTAAATTAGATTCCACACTGAATAAATAATCCTTGTCGTATCCCTGAAACCAAAGAACACGAAAACATGTACCGCCATTTCTATAACCGAAATTATTGTCATTCTCCATTAAATCCTCATACAAAACGGATTTTTATGCATTGCCAATGCCATAAAAATCGATTTTCGTCGCCGAGCAAAACAGATGAATTTATTTTCCGAGACGAGTTCTCTTTTCCGAAGTACTAATTCAATCATTTTGATGATAACTCGTTTATTGAGCCTCCAGTTTCCAGCGAAATGAAAAAAAAAGGCAAATGCGGGAAAGCCTTTTCCGAATCAAGCTTTCCTGCGAGACATCCAAGTGTGAATCACTTTGTGCCCGGGAAGATGGTACAAGCCACGCCCGAACGGTGATATCGATTCGATGACAGAACATTTTACAGGAATGACAAACGGACTCGCTCCCCGTGATTTTCCCCCTCATTCAATAAAGTACAGATAATTATTCCCAGGCCATTTGTTTTGATAATGAAACGTTGACGTTCGAATTTCAAATTTTGGAACGTGTCGCTTCACGTTTTCGACATCACTTCCTTGGTTTCATCGAGTCTTTCAATACCAGAATTCCGAGAATACTGTATTATAATAATATTCCGTAAAGTGCTCTTTACGCCGAGAACAATTTTTCATGGAAACGATTCGAATAAAGCGCAGGAAAATCAATCTTTATGCAAGACCCGAAAGAATTCTTCAACAAAGCAAACGCTGGCGAAAGAAAATTATAAGTTTTACGAGGGTTCTAGCTGAATAAGCTAGAAAATTGGAAAAGCCTGGAAATATTTGTTCAAGTCGGCCATTTTTTCATCCAAAAGTAATCGGAAAGCACTCGAGTTTTGGAAAATTGTGGGTTTTTTTACTGAATGATTATGGTAAATTTATCTGTGTAGTTTACCCTTTCATTTGTGTATCGAAATGAAATAATACGTTTCCAATACACTGAAAAAAAAATTCGTCGTGATGCGAACTATAGTACGTGGTTGAAAATATAGAGTAAAATGAACTGTAACATAGTTCATATCACGTTTTTAAAGTTAATGCAACTAAATTCGTTTATTTCAATCAACCTTATAACATAGTTGAAAATGAAAGTTAAATTAAGCTTAACATGGTTTACTCTACGTTTTGGAGTTTAAAATTACTTATTCGTAAGGTTGATTTAACTGTGTAACATAGTTAATATTTCAGGTTGAAATAACTTGTGAACAGTTACTTCTACTAATATCCTGATTGCACGGACTGTTCGTGTAGTTGACTCAACTACGCGGCTAAATTAATCGAACTTTTTGCTGGAATTCAC
>JABFQM010001832.1:0-18373 GCA_022816865.1 Zelostemma sp. ZL-2020
GTTCGCGCGGATCCTTATACCTTATATATACCTCCACTCTCTCGCGCTCTTATATTCTTACACACTCTTACGTCCCGTCCCGTCCCGAACCCTTTATCGTTTCTCCGCTGACTTTGCAGTTTGCTCTCGGTTTAAGCCTGTTCCCGTTCCTCCTCCTCCTACTCCTACCTCTTCTTCCTCTCTTCTCTTCTGTTCCGTTGCTGCAGCTCCCTGTCCGAACTCTGAGGGCCTCATCGCTCGTTTCTACGTATGTGTACGCGCGGGAACGATGCCCCTATGGGGCCCCCTATTCGGCTTAGCGGTTAATTGCGTTTCGCGCAAACAGCATGGATTTTACAACCATGATTTTCATCCTTTTTTCCAATCCCATCGAGACCCCTGCCTGCTTGCCTGCCTGCCTGCCTGCCTGCTCGCTTGCTGGCTTGTCTGCCTTAAGGTTACCCATTCTGCTCTTTCTCTCTTTCCCTTCTTCTCTAGCAAAGCTAACTTGGACACTTTGCCAAGACTATACTTTTCGCTTTTCAATTATTGCAATATCTTCTCTTCATCGATTGTTGCGCGCGCTTGCGATCGACCCTGCAGATTCCAGAACAGGTGCTGCGGCTATCGACATTTTCTCATAAAAAAGCCCTTATCGTCCACTTCTTCGGTGGATCTCGATAATTCCTCGGTGTACGAAAATCGATATTTCAAAGCTAATCGCCGGTAATTCGAAGGCGTGGAAAAGACGTCCGTTATTTATCCTGTCGCTTTGGGACACGAAAGAAGATCCGAGACGTTGTATGTTTCTTGTTTTTTGTTCTCAAATTTTTCCACCGAAAAAGCCAACTTTCGATTTATCGTCGATGAATTTCGAATTGCTCGAGTGAAGTAAAAGGAACGAAACAAAAGCGTGGAATAATTATACATAATCGAGTTCAATCTAATTTTCGAAAGATGACGAGGCAACAGCAGCGTTGTACGAATATTAATTACAATCGAGTTTCTCCGCTTCGACAATAGATTTCGTCGTTGTTCTGTTTTGCATTTTACGCGCATTTCTCATCGTCCGCGGAGACCGAGAGACGAAAAAAAAGTGTATGGAAGGAAGAAGGAGGCGACTGACGAGAGAAACGATGATAAGTTCCGGCGACGGAGTATCCAATTTGTGTTCCCACAATATTGAAAAGCGTCGAGTCAGCGTTTCGAGTACGAGAGATGAAAGAACATTATTATTCCTATTTTCAAGAACTGCCATTGCTCACGTTACTGGACCGAGTTGGCCGTTTTGCCCTCTCTCTTTCGCTTGAGAAAAACAAACGAACATCCCTTCGAGACTCATCGCCACGAATTCCAATTGCATCTTTATTCAAGTGTCTTTTTACTTTCCAGCTTCGCCTTTTTTCGCATTCCTTCGGTAATTATTAATTATCGAAAAGATAAACTTTACAAACCGAATAGGTTGAGAGCAATAAAAGTCAGATAATTATCAGATATTTTTTACCGACAGAAATCAGAACCTCCGATCTGTATGACGAAATGGGTTTCGAAAATGTCAATGGGTATTTTAGAAAAAACAAATCCGAACATGAGGCAATACACTCGTATTCCTGAGACGAATTATTTCGGTTGATTCAACTGCCACTTTTTTCACGAGAAATTCCAAGTTGGAAAGAGAGAGAGAAGCGGACGGAGAAGTTCCGTAAAAGGTCGATTGCCGTGTAATCCTCATTAGACCTCACGAATCGATTTCCGTCGAGTATTCAAATAATCGAACAATGGCTCTGCTCCTCAAATGTTAACCATACGTTTTCCGTCTTCCCTTTCGCATAAGTTGCGCGTTCTTCGATCCAATGCGCTTAATCCAGAAAAAGAAAGACATTTCAGCGCGGGTAATCATCGTAATGACGGGTCGTAACTGCGAAAGACGGGAAAAAGTGACGATAAAATATTAAAATTTCCATTTCCATTATCGCGAGGAACAAGAAAAAAAAACAAAAAACAATTACATTTACATAACGACAGAAAATATTTCCTTTGTAATTGATTGCGAATAATCAATACATTCGTCACGACTTCAAGCCATCATTGACTTCATATTTCAAGGGAAAAAAATGGGAAGTAATATCCTGTAAATGTAATGTGAAAGGAGGAAAAAAAAGAACATGTGTATCGTCGCAATGATAATGCGCGCAGGTATATGGACCCAGTTGAAAGAGAAAAAGGAGGTAAAGGGAGGCCCCGTGAAAGAAAAGGGCCCGCGTTCTCGCAGGCCGGTTCGGGCGCTCTTCATTTTTTACTTTCAAAAATCATGACGATGCTCATTTTTCTGACTCGTGAGGAATTCTTCAAAGTGACGTGTAACCAAACGGGGCCTTGCTCGCTGCTCTCTGCCCGATGGGCGGGAGGATACGGGCGGGAAGAATGACGCGAACAGGGTGCAAGGACCACTGGCTGAGACGAAATCCTCCACTTTCTGATGCTCATTCGCGATTGTCCATTCTCTCCCGTTTCCTTCGTTCTTTCTGCGATGTTTCAAGCCAATGCTCGACTACGCCGTCACTTTGTTTTGCTTTTTCTTCGTCGCATAACGAGACTAACGAAATATTTTAGCGAAGTATTCAAACGCAACGAGTCGCGATTATAGCTCGTCTCAAAACAAAACGACTCGATGTTTGAAAAAACAAGATTCATCAAGTTCGAAAAATGT
This sequence comes from Zelostemma sp. ZL-2020, assembly GCA_022816865.1. NCBI lineage: Eukaryota > Metazoa > Arthropoda > Insecta > Hymenoptera > Platygastridae > Zelostemma > Zelostemma sp. ZL-2020. Next base: position 2,690 of record JABFQM010001832.1, read on the forward strand.
CGAAAAGTATAGCCGAGAGAAGAAGAATCTTCAATACGGTCGAGTTGTAAAAAGTAATGGGAGGGAATGAAAAAAGGAAATTGAATAGATTATGAATAATACGATTCGAGATTTGCCTCTTGCGCGCTCTTTTTCAGCCAACTCTCGTACACTCGAAGCGCTTATAATATAATATTCATATTTCGAACGAAAGATGCTATCTCTTAAATGAATCGAACGCGCTCCGATTTGAGATATCTGCGCGTCGGAGAAGAGGAGGCCGCGCCTGCCAGAGCTGAGCCCCCGACGTGTATTGTAATAGGTATGCAGAAAAGAAAAGAGGAGACCTCACTTTCATTATCCTCAGCCTCTCCGATTCTTTCTGTCCTTGCTTCGTCCATGGTCGCATTCAACGCTGCAAACCGATATTTCCCTCTTTTCCCGCACTCGCTTCTTTTCATAAAAAGCCTCGACTCTTTTTTTTTTGTTTTCTTCCACGATCAAAGTATCGGCTCCAAAGATTTGATAACGAAGAGGATTGAAAAGGAGTGGCTTTTTTTGTTTTTTCCCGGTTATTCTTTATTTTACGTCTCTCGCTGTGAAGCACCACCATTACTGGTCAAAAGATCCACTCTTTTTAAAACGCGACGGAGAAATACCTCGCAGAAGCAATTAATCATATTTCGAAAATCATTCCGCGCCGAGATCTCGCCGGTGAGATAGCGTAGAACGACCTAAACCTCAGAGTCATAGCGAACCAGAATTCAGTGCTAGCACGCGGCTGTGACTGGCCAGAGGGTTTCGGATTGCGATCGTGCATGCGTCCTTTCATTACGATAAGATGCACGCATTGACCAAAATATTATGCCGCTGCACCAATTCTTCCGATCGTTCGCATTTCTGCATCCCGCGTGCGCGCGTTATTTCAGCGCATCTACGAACAGGAAATCCTTTCCTGTCCCTTTCGAAGAATTCCTTGCAAAATCGACGCAGGGAGAAACCATTTTAAATGTGCATTTCAAGATCACTTTGCAAATGTGCTCCATCGTGTGTAATTTATTTAATAGGCCAGAGAGAAGGCCTGTCAATTATTGGACATTCGTGAAATGTCTCTTCGCCTTTTCTTTTCTTTCACCGCTGCTCAATTATACCTAATTTCATGTAAACGAGAGCAGTTTACATGAAATTACATCTCTCTCACCGCGATCTAAAACTATGTATACTCGCGAAAGAACTCGGCCTTCGCCGATTCGCGATTATTGTTAAAACGGCCGCGTAATTGCGCATTGCAAAGGCTGCTTTATAGCCTGAATCCGACGATTCGCGCGTAAAGTGTAACATCTTTTCGTGAACTTGCGCGTAGGAGAATTCTTAAATTTTGTCACGTTCGGCTTTAAACACAGTGATTTGTGAGATCTTCCTCCCATGCGTCGTGCCTCGGCCTCTCGCAATATCGCTGCGCTTCTCTCTCTCTCTCTCTCGCGCTCTTTCCCTACCTATTATTGTTCTTTCTCCAATCCCAGACCGAGCGAGCGGTCTTCTTTTTACAATTGCATTTCGTTCCAAATTCGAATCGGTCTTTCCCCGTCTGGAAATTACGCTATTTCGCGAAATTATAACATCTGCCAAGGGATTCGCTCGGGATCGTTCTGTCCTCGACGCTCGGGTTCCTCCCAAGCGGAGCCGGGAGAACGATTGTTTTCCCCGTGCGCATCCCACGTGGTTCCGAGCGCGTAATAAGTCGAGAAAAAAATCGTATCGCGGATCGAGATCGAAAGGAAGAAAGAATATTTATCAGACAAAGTTCTGCGAGTCATTGCGTCTTTCATTTAACGCCATTTATGCCGATTTTTAATTAAGGGGAAATTATTTCGTAATTTACAGCATCGAGTAATTCGATATTATCATTTTTCCTTATCAATTCGACGATTGAGATAAAATTTGGTGAAAAATAATTGTTAAAATAAGGCCGAAGAAAGGAGAGAGAGAGAGAACGAGCATAAATATCTACGCGGTCAGAGGGGGCAGAAGGGGTTGAAGCAGCGTCGAAAAGGTGGGCCAAAAGAAGGAGAAATCGCGGCGGAATCGCTCGATATGGCGCGAACTATAATATTGCACCGCGCAAGAACGAGAAAGGTCTCTGTCTCTTTTCAAATAATTCAAAAACCGGCCGATGGAACATATATTTCTGGGCCGGCTCGCAGCCCGCACCGTGTAATTATCGTGGGGGCCCACAGACCCTGAATCACAGAATGCTTCAGTGGTGTTCAACCGTTGCAGTCGCGCGCGCTCGCAACTTCGTAGACGAAAAAACCAGCAGACCATATAATACAATATAGCCCAAAGGCCATTTCGGATTGAATCGCAAATTGGGCCCGCTTCGCGAGATTTTTCGAAAAAAGGACGAGAGCTTCGTCGTTGTTTATCGGAATTTGTTAATGTGTCACTGGACAAAATAATGGTACGGAGGGTGAAGGAGAAAGGAAGGTGATGAAGTATCTTTTCTCAGCATCCGGCTGCCGTTAATTCCAATATTGTAACGTGTACCATAAATCCCGCAGCGCGCGGAAATTAATTTACTCGCAGAATGCGATCGCGGTGGATGCGCGAGATGCAGCGGAATATGAGTGCTACCGAGGGACGACTGACGGGCGAAGAATGGTCGAAGATCGTGGAACTAAAACCTCGCCCGGAGCAACCTCGCCGGAACGGAGATCTCTCTCGAGCTCTCTCGGGACGCGGATCGCGATTTCATGATCAAAACTCTAGAGCTGTTGTATATTACGTCCTGGTTGTCCTTTACCTCCACCTCCCGGAATCCGCGACGTGATGCAGCTGCCGTTACTCAAGGTCCCAGGCCTTCGAGCTATACGTACCATTTTTCCACTTCAAACTGGCACCTCCATTAATATAAATCTTTCGCAAAAAACTCACCTATTCCGCCGTCGTCGCGTTCTCACCTTTCGCACTCTTTTCCAACTGATTCCCGATTCCAAACGAGCGATATTGTAAAAATCTTGCTTTTGACATTTTTTCTACGTAAATTCGTACTTCGAGTTTATCTGTCTTAAACTACGATAAGTTATCTGCGCGTGAACGTTGCGAATTCCTGGCGTTTTTTACTTTGCTTGTGCGTGATTTCAAAAATACGTAATATGTCGAATGTTCAATACCAGCCTTTTTTATGAAAATCTCGACGTTTACTTCTCAACTGCCTTTTATCTATTTCAGCTAAAATCTTTCTATGCTTTTTCACTTTTTATCTTATCGAGCATCGGGGCAAGTTTTTTAATCATAAAATTGCCAACAAAAATGAGCGAGATTCCTTATCGTTGAAAACATTAAACTCTTTAATCTATCGGTGAAATATAATTGCTTCCAAATCAATTTGTTCGACACGAATGAAGCATTTCAATCGCAGCGTTATTCAATTACGTGGAAATAAATGCGAGGGACTTTTTCCATCATTGTATACTGCAAAAGCGGTTACGCTGGACAAAATCGTTGGATTAAAACCGGCTTTTTTCGTTGTAGAACGGGGAAATAAAATTCCTGCCACGTATGACGTATCCAATTGAAAATCCCGGAACCCGCTTTGTCCTATTCCGCTATTAAAAGAGCAGCTTCCCCCCTCTTTCTTTTTCTCGGGCTGGAATATTTAAATATAGTACACGGGAAATACGCGCAAAAAACGCGCAACATTACGAAAACCGGGTCGAATATTCTCCCGAGGGTACGTTTTTAAATTATTTTAGAAAAAAGGAAAAATGAAATTTCATGGAATCATTTTCGTGTAACGGTTTCGAGTTTTGTTCTAGATTTCGGTTATATTCCGAAGCGACGGTTTTTTTTCCCGCAGAAAACGATTAAAAAGTTTCTCATGGCGCTCGATCATTAAGATTTTCACGGTTCTCTCAGTTTCTGATCGATGGATCGGAACCCCTTCGGAACTGGAGAGCTCGCGAGCAAGAAATTAAGAAGGGGGCATTATTCGCGCGAGTAGTAAAAAAAGGGCGGAATAGGAATGGTGAAAATGTGAAAACGACTCGTATACGGGACGCGGCGAGAGGGAGTGAAGGATATCGAAAAAACGGACAGGTACGAGAATAAATAAAGGTGTAGTAGATGATTAATCGATTTATCGATGGGACCCCCCTTCGAATGGTCTTGACGTAGGCTCTCCTCTTTTTTCACCGATATACTGTTGTCAAGATCGATCGTGGAAGAAGCTCGTTTCGCTTCTTTTGTCGCATCATCTCGAGGAAAACGACGTTCCCGATCTCACCTCACAATCTCCGCATTCGAATCCCGATTTTTCCATTATTTTTTCCCCACGGTCAATCGAAACATTCCAAATAACGTTAATACGAAAAAGGAACAATCCTTCGGAGATTCTTTATTAATGACCCATGTAACCGAGGATTCATTTCAAGGATGAATCATTTTATATCGATGATGCGTATTTTTCTTTGTTTTTCGGCGAGTTCGAGAGTTCGACGGCCAGAAATCTCGAATGTATTCGGAAATCTAAAATTACGAAGGTTCGATAAGCCCTTGTTGCCGATGCGGGCCATGTGCGCGCGCCCCCGAGTGAATAAAACGGAAAAGCCAAAGATGATAGTCGCGGATGACGTGCTCGGCCGCTTTAAAACACGCTCAAGTAGCCTGCTGTTTCTCAAACTCTTTATCTCGAGCGAACCGCATTCGAGAATGACGAGGAATGCTGAGAACGAAAGACGACCGTCTACATACTGAAGACTGTAGGAAGGATTGATTAACGGAAAGACCCTGGCGTACGCGTACAGCGCATTTTTAATCCTGACTTACGAAACAAAAAGAAACTGTAGTATCCCCTCGTTATTTTCGACGAAGGTAACGAGCGAATGAAAATGCTGTCGAGAAAGTTTATCGCGACAATGTGCAGTGCAGGAGAAAAACGTCGTCCTGATAATATCGATACAGGAATAAAAGTTTCTTCCTTTCTTCGCCCTTCCAAGCTCGCGAACACGTTTACTTCCGTAACAACAGTTAGTTACTCTCGAACGTAGTATAAGTCCCCGGTACAGCTGTTACGTACATTGCGCAGCTGACAAAAAAAAGGGGTTAAGGGGGCCCCGTAGCGAAAAGAGAGAAGGGACGAAGGACGCACTTGGAGGGAGAGACGAAAAGATTCGAGGGATATATGGGTAGATGCGGGAACCGAGCCATTGACAAAAGCCCTTCGCAATTTTTGGATTTCCGCGTCTTTAGTAACCTGAGAACCAAAAACACTGAGAGCAGGTAGCTCCTCCTGCAAGGAAACTGAATACCTCTTATGATTTTTCAACCCCTTTGAGTACGCCTCGTCGTCCTGGACGATCGAATGAGCTCCAAAAAGAGGGGAAAAAAAGAGAAAACGGTGAAAAAAATCGCACGAGATGACATCTCTTTATACGATTCCTTCCTTCCACGGGGTTTTAGGACTTTGAGAACTTTTCATTGCCACCTCTCTCCTTACCCTCGCTCTTGAAATTTCTTTATACCCCGAGCAGCGGCTGTGTTTTCTCAAGTGATTATTCGCAATTCCGAGCCATGGACCCACTTGGAAAACGTACACTTCTGACTCTGATTTTCGTAAAAAAAAAACCTCGATTGAATTCGAATGTTGATTTCATTTCTGTACGAAAAAAAGTGCTCTCCGTCGAGCCTGACGCCAGATCTCGATAATGTCGGACTCGCGGGAGTGCTGTGATCCACCATTAAGATGACGATGTCGGTTTTTCTGACATTGTGTGCCAAGAAGAAAAATAAAAAGATCAAAACCCGCCGAGGTCCTTAATCCTTTCCATCGGCGAGCATTTTTTCACAATCATCTCTTTTTTGCGGAGAATTGCAATTGGAAATACCGCTAATGTTCTAATGATTCATCGCTTTTTTTTTCATCAAGCCTAAATATTCTTTAAACGGAGAGAAAAGAAGTTTCGTCGAATAAACCGTACCTTGCACGCTTTAAAAGTTGAAGGGTTTCCATTAATTGTGAGCCGAGGCACCGTTAACCATTCTTTCATTTGAATATATCCGGTAAGCAGACATCGTGATATGCATTCCCGAAAAAAATCCCTAGCAAGCCGTCGAGGGTATATTTCCCAGGACCCAGGTATATAATAACTTAGGTAGACGAATCATCCCCAAGCCGGCGAATCCCGGATACTCGGTGTCGATTTGAATAAAAATTCACCGCGTTTTATCACTTCGGAAGACGCTCGCTTCTTCAATCCCTCGGCAAATTTGCTTCTTTCACCCTTTCGGAAAAGAGAAACTAGGTCTGAGATTTTTTTTCCCAAGGGGTGAAAGTACACATGCAACCATCCGGTTTCCTCCGGCAAATTAGAATTTTATACGTGTCGGGACGTGGAAAAATTGCGCGATGATGAATTTTATACGACGCTCGTGGATTTCCGTGAAACTAAAAAATTAGATTGGACATAAGAATATAGAGTTCATGTACTTTGATTATTTCTGAAGTGAATAATGAAACGGATAATGAAAGTCTCAATAATTCGTTAACGGAAACTTTTCGTCATCCTCGTAAAAGCCACCCAAGAAAAAGATTCTATAATAATTATACTAACCGAATTGAATCCATCTGAAAACATAAAGGAAACAATGAAATAATGACGGATCAATTACGCATCATTTAAAAGCAGCAAAGAATGATTGAAGTCGCAGCGAAGGTTATTGGCCAAATGAAAGATCGCAGGGGGAAAGTGATTTCTCACAAGAAGCACCGAGCGACCCCCTGCGCTCGGATGACAAATGGACTTCGGAATGGCGGAAGGTCGAATCTGTTTGGTACTTGAATTCAAAGTGGCTGTAATTTTTTCACTCGTTCCCTTCTCCCCAACGTTTCTCGCCGCTCACTTGCCGAAAGTTGCTTGATGGATGACGCGTAGAAAATGTCCAAATCCTCGCGAAACGTTGTTGCTTCGGATGCGTAAAAAAGCTGCGCGTGCAACCGATCGTCCGCATATAAATTATCCTTTTTACTCATTACCATTTATGCGAACGTCGGCGCAATATTTCTGCCGTCAATATTTTTCACGGAACAATATAACACGACTTCATAATGAAATTGAATATAAATTGAAATTTGGAAAATTGTCTCTTATGAAGTGGGGATTATCGTCACGCGATCTCGGCCTTCCTTTATTGAGCGATTACACTCATTAGCCAGCACGCGATGCTCTTTAGTGCCGAGCACCGATACCAAATTGCACCTTTTATTTCGCTGCGAGGCAGCATCCGAGGAAAAACTATTCCTCCATTCAATGACTTCTAGACATTTTTCTTTCGTTCATTAACGTACAATCATTCAAGATGCCAGAACGCCAAAAAGTCCGCATTCCCACTCTCCCTTTCTTTCTACTACATGCATAGACACATGCACACTTACATGCGTGTATATATATATATAAGTAGTGCATCAGCGGTGCGCGTACAAAAGTAGCGGCCACATTGACCGTCAAAAGCAGCGCATTTTTCTTGCGTTCGCAAAACTTCAACGTGTATAATTGGATGCGCGCCCCTCCGGAGTCCGATGGACACTGGTCAATGAGAAAGAACGAGAGGGGCCAAGAGAGACGGAGAAGAAGGCTAGCAGAAGATCAGGATCCATAAATCAATTAATTTTAGCCAGCTCGATATACCGGCTAATTTAAATTCTTTCGGAAGCCCCAGGAATTATTGTCTGTAGAGGGTGCAAGATGGGCGAGCGAGAGGGGGAGGGAAGGGATGCCAGGGGGGAGAAGAGAGAAAAGGACAGAAGAAGAATAAGACAGCGTGCAAAAGTTCGGCGTCGCGACGACGATGAAGACGACGGGAATGACACAAGAATAAAGAACGACAATGCCGAGACAACGACACAAGCTGGCGGAGAAAGGGCACCTTAAGTATTTCTGATCGGATTCCAAATGGTTGGCTCGCCGACCGATCATTCGTGGCGAGAGTTCATCTCCCGACCCGTTCATTAACCAAGTCAGATGCACCATTTTGATTTCATGTGAAAAATGATGATGCGTTCTCATCGGATTACGATAATGATTCGCTTTTTTACCGATGCCTTGCTCGATTTATAACTTGTTCCCTTTTGCTTTGCCGAAAATGCGTTTTCGCCGAATGTAGGGAATTCGGAAATCTTCGATTTGTGTTAGTTGGCGGAGGAATGAAAAGTTCATTAATCGTTTTAATTCGCTGGCTCATTATTTTGTCCTTTATTCATTTTACTGTCCAACAGTGCCATTTAACTTCAGTTAACTCTTATAGTTCAATCAAGTATGCAGGCCAATTAACTGCGACTTGCGTCTTCCGACAAACAAACTCGTCTTTCGTCATATCGTTGCAATATTAATGTTCTTTAAAGGGACCATTATCTTGTATCTTTCTCCATGTTTTTGCCCTAGATAATCTCCAGCTACTATGCACGGAATAAATGCGATCACGTAACATCTTGGTAATCTTTAAATCTGACTCTTCGCGAGTTTAATGAATTTAAAAGAAAGGACAAGCATCAATTGCACTAATTACTGCACGAATTATGCATGAAATGTATGCTATTTGCAATGATTGGCTGAGATTTAATATTTCTTCCATTCTTCCATTTAAACAAACGTTTACGGAGTTAAAGTTTATTTTTATGAAAGATTAGTGTTTTTTTATTATTGATAGTCGCTGGAAGATTCCAAAAATGAAATAGCTAATTTGTTTCTAGATCAATATTATTTGGTTTTATAAATTTGAAATGAATCATCTTTAGCTCCATCTACCATTGAAGCGATGAATTTTGTGAAGAGCATCTCGAGATTCTAATAAGTATTAAACGTTAAATTGAATTTCATAAATACATTGATGTTCAAGAATCGCGTATCAAAAAAAGAAAAAATTAATTTAATCCCGGGGTATCGTAAGGTCGATAAAGACAAAGTCTACTGGAGCGACGAATGAATAATTTCAACGTGGAGAACTTTCCAATTTATCAGCACCGAGTAAGAAACGATGGTACAAATGTTTCACAACTGTGGGTAACAATTAATTGATTTTGCTTTCGAAAACATTGAAAAATGCCGCTTTTATTACGATGGACTTTCGGGCAAACGCGACCCATTTTTGAGTCAAAATATATCTCGTAAATTTGCATATCGATTTTTGAAATGATTTCCTTTCATTACTAATTTCACCCACATTTAATTTTAATTGGAAACATTAAAACACACTTTTGAAAGTTCGATCGCGGGATTTTAAAATAATTTGGACATTACTGCAAAGAAGTTTCACTTCACCCGTGTGGTGTTAAGCGCACTCCATTTTTTTCAATTTGATCGCTGTCTCAAACTATAGAAATTTCTGAAATTTCAACAAAAAGCAGGAACTGTACTTTGATTAAAACTGGCTTCCGAGGAATAGTAGACGATTTATTCAAATGTATGTACAACGTTTATTAAAATTAAGTTCTGTAGAAGAAAAATGTCGAAAGAAAGTGAAGGAAAGTAACAGAAATTGCACAGGCTTGTGACTATTCTTTAGTAGAAAAGCCTTATCCCCAAGGGTGACGTTTCTGAAGCACAGGTGTTGGTAAAAAAACAATAATGGACTCGGTGTCTTCGTTGCCGCTACGAATTGTTTCTCCTGAAAAGACCCATCCCGTAGACTCTGATTAAATACGCAAATTTCGAATCTCGTGATTATCCAGATTCATAAATTGCAATCCCCGGAAGAATTATAGATGTCGAGTGGAAGGAAAAGCTAATCTTCCCATCTGTTCAAATCATTATCACGATTTAATAGAAAAATTTGGAAACTCCAAAAGATTGAAGAATTGCATTTTAATTGTCAATGTTTCATTAGTTTCGTCGATAGTTATTTCAAAGATATATTTTCCTGGGAGAAACTGAGTAAATCAAAGTAAATCTTAGCAGATCTCAGTAGATCTCAAGAGATCTATATTAGATCTTTGTACATCTAGAGTAGATCTGCAAAGATCTACAGAGATCTATATTATTACTCTAGATATCTTTGTAGATCTAGAGTAGATCTGCAAAGACCTACAGAGATCTATATTAGATCTTTGTAGATCTAGAGTAGAATTGCAAAGATCTACAGAGATCTATATTATTACTCTAGATCTATCTTTGTAGATCTGCAAAGATCTACAGAGATCTATATTAGATCTTTGTAGATCTAGAGTAGATCTGCAAAGATCTACAGAGATCTATATTATTACTCTAGATCTATCTTTGTAGATCTAGAGTAGACCTACGGAGATCCACTATAGATCTCAGTTGATCAACGGAGATCAAGATGCACTCAAATCAGTATTTATACCAGATCAAAGCAGATAGATCTAGATCTACAGAGATCGAGGAAGATCTAGAATAGATTCTGTTAGATCTACAAAGACCAATGATGACTGAGTTCAAACCTGCAGTTGATGTATTAAAATCTATTCGAATCTACTTAGATCTAAGTAGATCTACCAGAATCTAAGATATGGGAATGGAAATTGCTTATAATTTTGAGTTCAATCGTAGAAAAGCCGCAACCACCTCGATTAAACAAAAAATAATCAAGAAACTGAACATCTCGCTTGCGCATTACCACTTGACGCAAGAAAAAACTTTTTGCGTCAAGAGAGTGTTTTCTTAACCGTACATCAAGGTTTCGCCTTGCCGAAAATGGATCGTTTTTCGAGTGTTTATACACTTTCTTCCGACCGCGTGTCACTGGATGAAACGTTAATAACAAATAAATCAGAATCGCTAGAGAATAACTCTCTTATCTTTTCTGGCAATCGGAGGAAAAGACTCGTTGCTTTCTTGGCTGGGAAAACTGCGAGCACAGGACAAAGTACCAGCGCAGCTGTTAACGTATATCCAACGATGCCATAGGAAAAAGTCCCAACTCCGCTGGATCTTTCGGAAATCAAGGAAAATAAAGAAATTCCAACCGCTGCGTTTTATGGCTTTTTCTTTGCTCCAATGCAAGGCTGGAAATTATTTTGTTGGAACATTTAATTTCACTCGAAGCTCATTCCAAACAATTGAGAAATGCATCGAATGCCGAAAACCGTATCACATTATTTTCGTTTCGAACATTTAATTATAATCATCGTGTGTTCGAGTGATGTCGTCATTGTAGGTCAAATCTCGAGTTGCAACATTATTATCTTCGTTATTTGCAATTTTCCAACTACCCTCGAGAACCATATTTACTTATTTCTCGCGGTATACGCGCTTTCAACGTTTGAATGTATTGATTTATTCCAAGAGCAGAGTTTGTTTCAAGCTGTCGACCGAAACGAGTGCATTTTTTTCCCGAAACTCGTGCTTGGAAAATTTCAATTTTTCCAACTGACGAATAACATCGTCGCATAAAAAACCACGACAACTTTATGTTAATCCGAGCTAATTTCCTCGGGATAAACACGAGATACTTTACCGGAATTTCTAGTAGTAGAAATAATTACTCATAATATTATCGAAAAAGAGTCGAGTGTCGACGTGTCATCGATTCGTAATCCGGCGGTGATGTGTTACGGACGTGAAATCCTACGTGATAGCAACGGAAATCACAGAAGATGAATATGGAGAAGAAAAAGCAAAGTGAAAATGGAAAAAGCGAGAGAGAGAGAAGAAAGAGCGCGAGAACAAAGTCGCTTCGGCAAAAGAACAATGGCCGGAAGTTTTATTCTCATTCGTCATAGTGGAAAGGAACGGCGTTCTCCACCCCATCATCCCCTCGAATGTATATCCAACTTTGATCGAACTTTCTCTCCGTGTCTTGGTTCAAAGAAAGAGAGCAGAAAAAAAAAGCAGGAATCGTAGTGTCCAATCGTATGGTTGTAAAAGAAACTTGGGTAATTTCGGGACAACGATACTCAAAGTGTCTCGTGTCTGCAATTTTCAACTCCTTTCGGCACGTTTGCGGCGAAAGCCTCTCAACAACAGCCACTCGAGTTCTTTTGCAACTGCAGATCGATAAGCAAGAGCCCGCAGAGATGGCTCATGGTAAAGAGATTAAAAGCCCTATTTGTCAAAGAATTTCACGAATATGGAGGGAATACAACTCGTCAGAAGATTTCCATTCGCCGAGCATTCTGCAATACAAATTTGTCTCAATTAACTTCCACGCGCCACATGTAGGTAAATTGTTAACCGGTCTTTCGGAGCATTAAACTTTGGGTCGGCAAACATTTTGCAACGCGTAATTAGAATTACGCTAATGGCATGTCGGGATATTTTCAACGTTAACGAATCGCGAGTAGACGTCATTAAATTTAAATAAGGCCGTTTTCGCAGTTTTTAATCCTTGATAACGCGATGAGAAAAATTGATATGGAATTTATGAACTCGATGATTGCGGTAATTTTGAAACGATGTTAGTTTCATAACTTTAATATACACCTTAATATATACCAAAAACTTTTATCTGACTGACTTGTACTTTTTATGAAAATGGGGCTCTGGACACCTCATGAATTTGAACTTTGCTTTCTGCTTTAATGTAAGAAGGGTATGAAAGAGCGTCGGAAAATGATGTATGCAAATACACTTGCGAGTCTTTCGTAAAATTTAATACTTTAATCCTTCTCCGCTACGCTGAAAATCTCTTTTATTCGATTGATCAATGGCTGGTATTATTTGTTTTCTTATTCAATCCTGCAATTCTTTTTTACCCTTTCGAACATTATTTCAATCGTGATTTGAATGTTATTTTTAATGATGTTGCGTTTTTCTTTTTTAAAAAAACAGTAAAACAGTAAAATTATTGCTCGAGTTCCACGCGATTGTCAACTTTGTTTTCGAGAAGAACGCAAGAGGATTATTTGCTACTGCAACGTGAAATTGTATCGACGCAGCGGAACTTTCGTGAAACCGTTCGAAACAAAAAATTGTACGACTGAAATGCCAACCATTTTTTTCGAGCGATGAATACAATTTCCCTCGCGTTCTGAAGTACGGATTCATTTTAGTTCCTTTTGCGTATTCGTATCTTAAAGTCTTGCTCAGTAGGGAGAGATCTCTTTTATTTCATTACATTGTCCAACGACGGATAACGATAACAATCTTCAAGGCATTACTTGAAAAAGAGTAAAAGTTTCGGTTCACGGATGATGTGATACGATGTTATCATTTATCCAAATTTATTCGATTTCTCGATCACTACAGGTACATAAAATATTGACTTGATCTGATTTGATGTAAAACGTTGAAAATCTCAGAAATGTTGATTAATTGTTCAAACGGATTTTTCAATTTCAATTTCCTTCTGCTCTTTCTTGAACGTGAAATTTCGTTCCAATTGTGGTAAATTATATTTTCATCCATCATCGAACAAATCCTCCCGATTCTACGATATTGATTGATTGAAAGGATAAGAACTGAAGACTTTCGGTCTGAATTGATAATTTCCAACAACCCATGCATTCTCAACGTCACCTTTCAACAATTCCGAGCATGTGTATCACGTTCGCATCAATAGCATATCTAACCCTCTTCCTCCCTAATTTCCTCTGCGCATACATTCATCCGCGCGAACGCAACTTTCCAACGCGATACGGGAAAGACAAAAAAAGCTGATTTCGTACGGAGCATTATGAAAATATAGAATGAAAGCGGATGCTTTGCTTTCGCGTTCGGTCGAAACGCAACGCAAAATTTTCTACTCGGCGTAAAAATTTGTAAATTTTATTCCACGTCAACGTTGTATAAATTGTTGCGGTTTTTATATAACGCTGCCATGAAATTGTTTATACGCTATTCAATATTATTTAAAACTTTAATTCCCAATAATATGCTCTTGTAAAAACGTTCAAACCCGAGTAGAAAACTTTGCGTCACGCCGGTCCATTGTTCAGCGTACGCAAAGTTTTTCCCACGAGCTAGCAAATTTTTTTAAAGGTCTTATCGTTGGAAATAAATGATTTTCATAATATAAAATTGTTCGAGTAGATAAAACTTATGTTAAACAGTAAAACTTTTCAACCCGAAGTGGAAAACTTGGCGTAACGTTGGTTAATTGTTCATTAACGCCATGCAGCGATTCGGCGTTGCGTTTCGATCTTCCTTACGCAAAAGCAATGCATCCGCCTTTAAAGGAAAGAGAGATAGGGAGCGCAGCATGAATGCGGATTACATCCGCAGCGCGCGCGCGGCAAAACAAGTCGCGCCACGCGACCTCGGCCGCTCTCGACGGCCGTATCGAATCGAGGATCTTCGGCCAAGTTCGCCCGCACTGCTCGGAGCCCGGGCTCGGTAGCTCGTGTCAGCAGCAGTGTCATACGTACTGCCTGGACCGCAGGCTCCGGCGAGTCCTCGCGTTCGTACGCTCCAAAAGACTCGCTTCCTCGAGGCTTTCTATCTCTCTCTAGCCCCTCACTCGGTTCTCGTATACCTTGACATTATCGAATTATTTGCGTGGCAAATCATGTGACGCCGCACGAATGAACGGAAGGTAAAGAGCAAAAGATCGAGTAAGGGATGAAAAGATTAGGGAGAAGACACTTGTAATGAGGAAGACTGATCGAGCGAGAGGAAAATGAGGACAGGATCGTTCTATCCTCCGAGCGTTGCCCGTGAGTTGATAGTTTCATGTCGCGCGTACGTTGTGCGGTGACGAGGAACGTCCGAAGAGGGATAAATGAGCCTCGGACTGTTATTCAGTTTCGTCATTGAGGTTTCATGGCATCGCTTTAGGTTGTACCTTTGGGGATTAAGGAAACTGGCACAGAGGAATTAAGAAAAGCCAAAAAAAGCCAGAGGAAAGGGATAAAAGAGCGAAGAAAGAAAAGACGGGGTAATGATCGTGACAAGAACAGCTGTGCGGGCAAATGAACACCTCGGAACAGTGCTTGGGACGTTCCAAGTAAGTAAAACACCGGTTTAGATGGTTTAGGTATGAACGAAAAGAATTGGCTCGTGGCCAGGAGCGGATTAAAGCACGTGCAAAGTGGGTGAGTTCCTTCGCAAGTTTCGGGCTTGCGAAGTACTCAAAATGCGAGTAAGGGACAACACTTTTTAGCCGGAGATGAATCTCATTCGAATTTCCTTCCAACTTCCTCCTCTTTCTATTCATTTTTCATTTCTTCCTTCTCACGTTTTCCATACAAAACTGTACTTTCGTTGCTATTTTCAATTGCTTTCTGCACGACTCGAAATACATGTGACGCTAATCATTCATCCGAACTTTGAAAGTGTGCAGAGAAGAGACACTTGTAGCGATAGAGGGCTCTGCATTTTCACTTACATTTTTATGCCGATCCAGTGTGTACAACCAATTAAAAACGTATGTATAAATCAATGACAATAAATGAATACAAACACATGAATTGATTTATATTCCTACTACTTCATATCACACGAAACTTTATTTCATGGGTTTACGTTATTTTATGGACAAACATTGGATTCTTAGTACTTTGATTGAAAAAGCGAACAGCGAATCGATAAATCATTGGAGAAAATTAATTTTTGGACAGCTGGAGCGAGAGAAGGTGCTATTGCTTCAAGACGAAGTATAAATCATTTCATTTTGCAGTGATATCAATTTACCATTTCTGGTATCTAAAATCAATAGATTTCCATTACGATCTAATAAAACAGCAATGTTTGAACATCGTGATTCTCTATTTATATAGACCGAGAATTCGCGCGAGTGATGCGATTTATCAATTTT
>JABFQM010001833.1:0-18375 GCA_022816865.1 Zelostemma sp. ZL-2020
AAATAATAAAGAAATGTTAATAATGTATTAATTTTGTTTATTTTGTTAAAAATTAGGTGATGTTTATAAATTGAATAAGAATGTGAAATGTGAAATTGGGAAAGGAATTCATATTACTTTTCTTTGAAAGAAAAAAAAAGTTAAAAAAGTAAAACTAGTAAGTTTTGTTATAACTAACTTTCCTTATGACCAAAAAAAAGTCGAATAAAAAGTATTAGCGAATGGATTTTTCATAAACTCGTTTTTTATTCAAAAAAAGTATAAACCGCGCGATAAAAAATAATTTTTCCATTTATCAAACGTCACAAGTTGAGGCTATTTTTTTGTGTTTTTCCTTTTCCTTCAAATTATATAGAAGTATAGAATTTTTTAATATAAGAGTTACATAAAGTATAGAAAAATATACAAAATACAGAATTTTTTATACTCTTAAAATACATTCTGCTTTTTATACTACTTTATAAATTGCATCGTAGTCCTAATTAAAACGTGTGAGAAATAGAGCAAAAACATACAGAAACTACTCAAATGTAAGAATTGAAGAATTGCAATTTGTTGTTTCGATTAAATAATAAAACTTCTCTAAGAAATTAATGATAAAACCCTCATTTTCCATGAACTGAAGTAAAAAAAGAAAATGAATATCCATATAACAATCGCATTGTTCAATTTTATACACGTAAAAAAATTTTCTACTCAAAACCTTGCAAGGAAGAGCATAAATTGAGTAGATATGGTGCTGTGTTACATACTCGGTGGCACAATTTGCGATAAATTACGGTACGACTCTTAACTGTGCATGTATTATTTTTACATAATATTCGTCACGGCGCACCCACAAACAATTCTCCTATCGATGAAAAAATGTCCCAATAAATAATAGTTATCTTTTACGCTATCCAATGTTTTAAATTTGACGTTGAAAAACTATATTTCACCGCTTATTTTACATTTATTGTCAAGTGCGCGCGATAAACAATTTAAATGTACAAAGCCCCGTACTTTTTATACTACATGAGATACATGCTGAAGCGTTGTTGAAACGAACGAAACAATCATGAAACTCCTAACAACTGTATTTATCACGATATTCGTATCGTTATATTTCGCCTCTACGGCAGAAGCAGCACTTGTCGGTAAGTGTACAGAATCAATAATTAATACTTTCACAAATTAAACAATTAAATGTTGGGCTGCACAAGAAACCATACGTTCACTATATCGAATCAGTGTTTTCTAGGAATTCAGCGAAAACATTTTTCACTTCAAACGTTCTTATAATATCAAAGTACAAATTAAATGTGTCTTCACAGATTTTTCGATCTGATTCCATTTATAATGGCTATAAAACTTTCCGAAACGAAAGACTGGGTCAGTTAGTTTTTTAAATGTGTGCCTTAATTTTCATTAGATTTTCTAATTTACATGAATCGATAGTAAATCGTAATGGAGCAATAGGTGTAACTCAAGAAAAAACTGAAGTATTTTCAAGGCTCTATTGGTGGCATGAAAATAAAATTAATTAACAATAAATGAATGATTTCACTTCGTGGTGCTTTGACAGAGCTCGTTAGCTCGCGCCACTCTGCTATGCAAACGCTATGCAGGGCACACTTTCTTCCTTCTAGCGGCGCCAAATTCAAATATGAACAATTAAAAAAATTAATTCCAAAAATAATTATTACACAATTATCTTTGTTGTTGCAGATATTCCGAAAGACATTGCAGATTTTATTGTAAAAATAGCTGACAAAGTGCTGAATGTCTTGAAAACGGGAAAAAAGTCTGGACTTCCTAAGGATAATGATGAGGGCAAGGATGTACAGTGACAACTTAGTTGTATATTATTATAAACATTGTTAACTAATCGCAATGAAAAATTGTAGCATATTCAGTTGAATACATATTTTCGAATAAATCGTTTCCTTCTTCAACAGTTTATGTTCTATCTTAATATTCCCGAGCAATTTACTGCATTTATTTTATCATATAAGTTTCATATTTTTATACAACAATTTTGCACCTAACATTTTTCGAATTAAAACAAGTGAAGTCATGGCGAAAATTACGTTCGAGTACTTAGAACTTTTGAACTAAAAAGCCTTTTGATAAATAGGTATGTTAAAAATATACTAGTTTACATGATCAATTACAAGGCATATCTGATCCTGAGAATAAATACTGCAAAGTTTGTTAGCATAAAAATATATGCAGGTGAATTTGTTTCGCGTTCCGTTTTTTTCTCTTGGCTTCTATGAAACTAAAAAATTTTCGTATTAATTTGGTCATCGAAGTGTGGCGTTACTTGAATATCGGCATATGTGTTCTCCAATCAACGTTATCAATACGAGCAATTTTGAATTGCTTCACAAAAGCTGTCATTTCAATGACTTTGTAAGCGTTTTCGATGAGATCCTTCCGAAAAATCACGAATCATTGGGCAGCAGATAATTTTCACTGTCTTCAATTGAAAATGAAAGAACGAAAAAATTTAAATAACGTTATTTTCTGTTCGTAGAAAAAAATTGCTGTGGCATTGTTGCATGAAATATTTATGCGTATGCTTTTGCTATGCCGATAACATCCAGAGTCCTTAAAATATATTTTCAAGTGCCAAAGAAAATCCTACGAAAAAGCGAAAAATTGCAACTGCGCAGGACAAAAATCCTACTCAGAACAGATTAATAAGTGAGAAATATGCCACCGGTAAAACGAGACAAATCTTCGTGCGAAATAAAGCGTGGATAGAGTCGTAGCGTTTTAGAATTACACATGTTCTCGAGTTTGCTTGGTACTGGGTGTGAAGGAAAAAGGCAAGGAAATTTTAAGCGGAGATTTGAAGCCCCTGATTGATTCTGGATTGAAGAAACTCCAACAGTGTCATGGCATTTGGAAATGCGACTAATGCTGCGGCAAAGTCTATTCCAGAATCAAATGGAAGGTACGCTTGTGACGTTTCAGACCTCGTTTGATCGGGATCAGTGCAGATTAAGATCAGCGATTCCAATCAGAAGTCTAATGGTGCTCGTAATCAATTTGTATCTTTTACTCGGTTGTAAATTTGCTCCGAAGTATTGAAAGGGAACAAGCTACGCGTAATACTTCATTTGCAACTTAAAATTTACGCGCGAATGCTCATTTGATTAATCAGAATGTCCGAGGAATTTTCCTACAATGTACCAATTTCTTAAGAAAAGTAGTTACTTCGATAATGCTATTTATCGAATTCTTCTACGTTCGCTTGGAAAACATATTTCCAAGTGGAAAATTTTGTCAAGGGCAAGCATGACGGTTCAGTATCGCTTTTACATGTTATCATGAAAAATATGCTTTCGTTTTGAATTTGACACTTGGAAGGAACTAGTCATTTCTTATCAAATTTTTTAAGACGTTACATAATATGGATTACATGTATGAATGTATGGTTTTATGACAACATATCAATCCTAAATCGAGCAAAGGATCTAATTTTATAAAAATTTGTGATGAACTAGGGTACAAATTATCACGGCCTTGGACCTCAAAGTCTTTAGTGAAGAATACATCAATAATTTAAAATTTCGGACTGTAACAGCTGGAATTCGCTTTCTTTTTTTCAGTAAGAATAAATTTATAAAATGTGATTGTAAGTGCTCCAGCAATGGCTAGTGTACACCAGTAATAGCTAGATTTTATTAAAAACGGAGCCGATATCGATGTTTTTGTGATTTTTAGTGGAAATATGTTTTTAGTACGAATTGTGAGATTTAACCGCCACATTTTAGGATTTTTACGGTCACGTGATTGTGATTAATCAAATAAATTATAATAAAAACTCTTAGACATTTTGCATTACTGAAACAAAAAGTCTAAGATTGGGGCATTAACCTTAAAGAAAGTGTTTTTTAATTTCAAAACTGTAGAGTTAACGGCTAGAATGAATCATTGTACAAGTTTGTACATTATTTTCTAAATGCCTCAAAACTCGATACTAACTCAAGAATACATATTTCCAAAGAAGATTCCATAATGTTGCGTTATCGGTTACCGAACTTTTCGTATATCCTTAAAAGAAACGTTAAACATACTTCGATGCTTTCACTTTTGAATGATCGAGATCCCAGGAATTCTGAGAGTGAAAATCAGCCGCGTTCAAAGTCATGTCTTTTTACCACATTACCACATATATAATAGTCGACATTTTTTTCACTTTCTAAAAACAGGAAAAAAAACGTAACAATGTCGTAAGAAATTCTAAGAAACAATTGAAGCAAAATGTAGTTACTTTTAACAGACAAGTACCAAATTGTACAATTGTTACATTCCAATAAATTAAAAACATAAGTAGCCCAATCTCTTTCTCGTTTATGAAGAAAATGAGTTTCTCACATGGAGTTTAATTTTTTTCAATTTTTAAAAAGAAAATTCCTTTTAAACGCTCGTTTTATTTGTTATGTAATTGCGACGATCAGATACTACAAATTGCACATTGTTGTACTCATAATTACCCAGTTCATTTCATAACATAACATTTACGTATTCATTTTCTTTCTAAACGAACGAATATTATCAATAATTGATCGAGTAAAGTTGCTGCAAATTTAGTGAAATTAAATTAGTGAATTAGAAACTCTTAAAAAATAGCGGAAACGAAAAGTTAATTTGTTTATACCTTTTACAACAAATGTACTTACACGATTACGTGCATCTAATCAATCTTAATTAATCTCATTAAAAAATTGTTTTCAAAGGCGGCAATCCTTCGAATACCAACAGCTCACAAAAAACAAAACGAAATGAGCTACCGATTGAAGAGAGAAAAACACCGAGACATGTCCGATCGCAGAATGCTTCCAGTTTAAACTGTCGCTGGGCCGACCTCTCAAACGATCAAAAAACCAAAATGCTTCGCCCGAGATCCAATTATGTATGAATTAATCGATTCGTCAAGCAGTGAAAGCGAAACGTCAACTTTGGGTCCTGCCTTGAAGAGATATCGAGGCGAGTGGGTCAAGATAAAAGCCAGGCCCCTGATCAGGAGGATGCTTAAAATGCCCTTAATTCCATGCTTGAATGCCTCCTCGAAAGCCCACGAGTTTCAGCCGAAATCGCTATTCGTCGACGACGGAATTATTTCGAAACCTTCGCAAGTTCGCCAGGAGTAGAAATAAATACGCAAAGTAGATCTGTGATTACATACAATCGTTTTTCGTTTAGTCTTGAATACCTTATTTTATGTACATTTTACGTCCTTACTCGTTAAATCTAATTTAATAGTCTCGTAAGAATGTGTGATTGAATTTGGAGATGCATTAATTGGATTTCTCTCGAGTTATTCAATTTTATAATGATTATTTCATTGGTTTTTCACTCTGTTTGAGAAAGAATGGAAAGTGATAGGCAGAGGATATTTTTTGTGCATGGGCAGGAAAGTGATAGAATGTGGACTTTATGGCACCATTAATTAAAAAGCAGCATTTATTGATTGTACAATAATTTCAGCCACCTGACGTCTCGTTATTCCCGTGTCGGGCTGCTCGTTTATTACACTAATCACAATTTTCTACGACGCTGCAGGCCCAGATGTAGTCCGTTTGAAAAACTTTCTAAAGCTCATTACGTTTTAACCATGCCAATGAAAGAACATACTTTCTTCGTTTCGTCTTCAATCGATTCGATCATGTCAAATACCGCTTACAAAATAATGTGCATGTGCGAAATTTCATCTATACAATGGTTCATCAATCAACTCATGATTACGCGAAGCTACGAAGGTTATTTCAAATATTTGTAACGCCGCCCACTCACCTTGACCGTGAATTTCCAATACACTTTCCAAAAAAAATACTGTGGAAATGAGAAAGCCTATGCAAGGCAATTTTTCGTTGGCGTCCGTGCATTCTAAGCACTTGTCTTCACGCCTTAAAATTTCAATGGCAAGTTTCTCACGAATCAATGTTTCGGTATTACTAATTTCAATGCATAGATGAAACTCGATTAATTCAGACAAAGCATGTACGATCGTCTGAATATCGAAGCCATTATCAATATGTATATTTATAGCTTCATTTTATCTGCGAAACATAGCCATTGCGAATAAAAGAATGTTCGTGAAAGCGCCGCGTGTTCTTGCATTCTTATCGATTCATTTCACCGCATTCATAGCTTTCATCCATTCGATCAACAATAACGTTTCGTAGAGAGCGTAAAAACGATAATAAGTACCAAATCGCAATCATATTGTCAAAGAACATCACATTGTACATTCGTTTCCCGTTATCGTAACAGCTGGCATGAGATTAGTAGCGATAAGCGATGCAATTAGAGCCAGTGAATTCTCGCGGTAATCTCATTTTCATCTCAAGACGTCGGAACATAAATTTTTACTGCTCGCATATCTCGGCTGTTCTTTTGTTAAATATAATATGTATCTGGGTCTTTGGGTTTATCCCATGATCGGAAACGATTAATATTGCAAATGAAAAAGCGACAAATTCAAGAGAACTTGATTCTGGGTTAATTCGCGCTGATTCATTTTCACTAACCGCTTTTTTCTCGCGTCTAATGCACCTGTGATGGCATGCAGAAGAAGTAACAGCGTTCGTGATAGGCAGTGCGCGTCGCGCGTACGTGGGCTGAAAGAGTAAAGCTGACCAGAAGTTTCCAAGTAATAATATAGGAACATACGTACACACGAGCAGACTAAGGAGCGCGATAGGGGGGAAGAAATGTTGAATGTTGTTCTTCCTTTCACCGCCCCCGCCACGCTTTAGATCCCCCCGGTGCTTGGGAAGAAAACGGGCCGGGCCGGGCCGGGCCGGCGGAATCCAGCTGGAGGTGGGAATATCCTCGACGGCTATGGCGACCCATGAAAGTAACAGTGCTTGTCCATACCAAAAGCAAATCTCCCGGTGAACGCGAAAGGGATATCGCCGCCGTCTTCCCAGAGTACCCAGTGCCAGTTGGACGCTTTTCGTCCCGGTGTTAACGCGTGAATTTCTCTCCTCTGTGCCTGTGCCAAAAACGTGCTCTCACTTTTTTCGCGTTCATGCCATATAATTGTAGCCGCGAAAGACGAGCTCGAATTTCGCGCGGGTCTTCTTTGCACGTTCGTCATGTTTTCGAGCTTCGGGGTGTGAATTGTTGATTTGGATACCGGTTCTTCAGTCCCGAAAGCTCCGAAAATGGATCAGGTGAGCATTTCGTTTCTGCGATCTTTTTTTCACCAAAGCCCGTATAGAAAGTTTTCATCGCGTTTCCTTAACCGGCAATTACAAGAGGTGATAATTTATTTGGACAAAGTCACGAAACTCTTATTCACGGGAACTTTCGATTGCGATATTGGTACACGATTTGCAAGGCGTTTAAAAATTGGACAGGCAAGCGAGCTATCTGATGATACTTTGCAGGCGGTAATTATCGGAATGGCACAATTAACGATTGGGTAGTTCTGTCCGTTTACGGTTTTCTCTCCTGAAATAACAAGTCAATGATTGAGAATCTTTGATGAAAGCAGCAATTTAGAACCGAGCAAGAAATGTAAAATTTATATTAACTTTCGAGAAGCGTAAAAAACGTTTTTGAATTCTAATGAACGAGCTCTTGGCTCATCCAAAGTTTTATTTATTTAAGAATCAAAAAACGGCTTTCGTACGACGCGAAAAGCTGTAAAAACAAGAGGTGATTTCGTGCTTATTTCGTCACGATGCCTAACGTAGTCCGGCGTAGAATAATTCTCCATTCACTAGTCTTAAAATGCGCGTAGCGGCAACTTGTTACACGCCAGCGTATGAATTTAGACGCTCCGCGAAACTCATTCTTTGCCACTGCGAGCAAAGAAGGAGCGAGAATGGGGCAACTAGTTGCGAAATCCTTCCGAGGTTATTGAGATGCTCGCTGACCGCTCCAAGGGATTTGCCGACTTCCGCTCGGTCTTGTTTTTACAATTGAGCAATTAAGGCGCGATGCAAAATGAGGAGGCGCCGGTAGATGGTGATCGAGATAAAGGCTCGAAGCGCGGGAATTCAGCGATACGACATCGCGGAAAATTCATTACGCGATTCTTTCTCAAGAGATCACGTGGGATTATTCGAGATTTTAATTTCCTCTTTTGACAAACATAGAGACAAGAAAGTCTGTTTATGGTGTGAAAAAAAACTTTCCGATCATTTTTACAACGCTCTTATTAATTTTGCAATCCAAGGCATAAAGTTTAATTAAAGAGCAATTCACGTTTTGTAGAAACGTGCACGTGACGATGCAAAAGCGGAAAAAACAGCGATGAAATTAGCTATGCCCCGAAGCAAAATCTCGGTTATAATTTGTAACGAGGTTCTTAAGAGACGTGGAAATTCAACTACTTGCCACAATTACGAATCGCCGGAAAATTATGCAGATTATTTTCAAAGAATTACGATCCAAGTAAAAGCAGTCGCGCGTTATTTAAGAGAAAGCCAATGTATAAATCCACCTCGACGGAGATAGACTCGCGATTCTGCGAATCCAACGAAACGACGCGCTTCGAAATGCATTTTTTTATTAGGGAATGATGAATTGTTTTCATGGTCAATTTCTTCTGTTGAATTCTTGTCACATGTTTGGCAAATGACGCATAAAATGCCCGAGAATAAAACAACGAAGGCCGGAGAGTGGTCGACCTTTCTTCAAGTTTTCTCTTCCTTTTTTCGTTTCCTTCTCTGGTTTCTTATTCGCCATTCGTCGGAGACAGGAAATTTATTAAAATGCGATACGCGATATTTCCCGTTCGCCGTGGCATCTCTTTTATTGTACATTTCTCGTCCCTTTCATTGATTTGTTTATCATTCCACACACGCGATTTTAATGCCACGAGAGATTGTTACGAAAGAACGTCTTCGTACGTTTATGACCTTTCACTGCTAATTAGTAATAACGGCAGTCCTTTATGAATTGAAAACCGATGAATCGAAAAAGTGTTAAACGGAATATGATATTTCAAAATTTTTCATGGATAAAATTGTTGCGCAAGCGAGGAAATTATAATCATTTAACGACGACGTAATTTTATGAGACGTCAATTGTACTAGAAATTAGCAGAGCCGACACTTGGAACGACTTTTTCTTTCCTTTTCCGTGTCAATTTCAAGAGGAGGCGTGATACCTGCTGCATCGCGGAGTCGAGTAATGACACTGTAAGATCTATTAGATAAATAAATCTTATGTAAAAATTTCTCTTGAATCAACAAGTTAGCTACAATGCATTAACGGAAGAACAAAAGCTATCCAATTAAAATTGCAATCCTTCTCAATCTAAGCGCGAATAGAAATTATTTTTACTCAGGGTCGTCATTCCTGGAAATCTGGAAGAGTCATACGGGAATATTTTTTAATAATGAAATTAATTGGTCCATTTTTCATCCAAAAAACGTTGTCAGAAGTTTAAAGCAGACAAATACAATGTTTTCCCAAAAATCTCTAGATTTCACAAAGAATCACGAAAAATTGCAAAGAGTAAGAGAAATTTTGGACAATGTATGTCGGTTTCTCGTACTCATTTGTGGGTTTTTCTATTTATCGTTTTTGTAACTTTCCGAAGTTTTTAATAATTGATTCCATAAATGTAAAAATGGGATAAATATAATCGAAAATGTATGGACTTATCCCGTTATTGCATATACTGATTCAATTCTTTGGAATGTTTTGTAGTTTTTTGGGATCTATATTGTATTTTTGTAATTTTTTTTTTATTCTTAGCAGTTTGTATTGTTCGTAACATATGCTACTTATAAACATTTATCGAAAATGTGTGTCCCTGAAAAATTGTGACGATATAAGATATTACTTGCTGCCAAAATTACCTTCATTTTATTTCAAATTAAATTTTTCAATTCATAAGCTACTATTTTATTGCTACATAAGTCATTTTGTAATTAATTCATGAGTTTGTCTAAAAAAAAATTATTGCCATTACGTAACGAAGTCTGATTTTCTAGTATTTGCGTTCAGAAAAGGACGATACATTTTCGGGCTAGACAACCTGGAAAAGCCAGGAAATTACACGTAGAAATTTAAGTGGCAACCCTGTTACTTTAAAAAAAAAACGCCGAAACAAATTATTTGTTTGATGCAATGAAACTTGCGGATTCTAGTTCGCAGGAATTTGTGTTTGATTACATATTAGACGCTGAAACACGCCGTCACGAATTTTTTCGAAAGTAAAAGTAAGTTAGGCCTGGCGTTCTCACAAGCTGACCATAATATCGTATTGATCCATGTAAGATCCGCATTAAATTCGCAACAGTACGATAGAGCGGTAGATAATAACCCGCTAAGCAGCGCTTTATTCGTCTACTATTTACATTCATTCGTATTAGGCAAAGTAACGCTCGCAGCTGAACCAAACTAATTGATGCTTAACTGAAAAAAGATAGCCCGCATTAAATAGTTCCCTGCTTTGCACAACGCATTTTCTTCGAACAATGACATAAAATCACGTTAAATTCGTGAACCGAAAAACAGGATATGAAGAGAATTCAACGATTGGCGTTTTATCGTAATATCTCTATCGGTTCTGTATCTCCGTTAACATTTTGTACGGCCTCATGGGACATTTTGACATTTTGATGCCCGCTAATGTGGAACGGTGGTTTATGGCACTTTGATTAAAAACATTGCTTCTAAAGATAAGCGGGATTGTAATTGTGACCAACCTTATCCGCGAAACCTTTTCCAACTCAATTACAAAACTACGGTGAATCGAGAATCACTTGGAGCTTCACATTATCATACCCAAATATAATCCTGAATGTGTAAAAAAGAATCTGCATAAAAATGCGAATTCTTCGTGGGCGCAGTCGAAGAATGCATTTATTTGCATTTCATTCCACAATCCACGTCAGGCCGTCCTTCTTATTTTATAGAACGCTAAGTATAAAAAGCGAAGATAAGGAGGTAATAAACTGCGAGAATAAGGGGTTAATAAATTGAAAAAACGAAGAGACGAGATAAAAATAAGCCGTTTTGTCACGTCAGTGGCCAAAGAATTTCGTTGACCTCAAGGCCTGGTCGCAGTTTAAAACTGGTCGCCTAAGGCCAGCATAAGGTTGCAGCCAAGGTCATCGTAATCATATGAAAGTGCATTAGCGATGCATTTTAGTGAGACAAATTAGCCTGACGTTATACGAGTGAATTCCTTCGGTTCGTTTATTTTATCCTGGACGCAGCCGTAAATAATTGTCTCTCGGACAAGAGTTGTGTGAAGTTCTTGGAAGAATTTATACCGTGTCGCTGAAAGAGAAAACGCGCAGCATTTTTTAAATGAAATAATGCTTTCTAAAAAGCACAAACGGGAAAATGAGTCTGATCTTTGCTTCAGGTACGCTTCAGTGACAGGTACGCGTGCATGGAAAATCGTTTCGTCAATTTGTGGAAAAAGCATTTTTCTTTTAGCCTAATGAACATTTGCAGTCATTACACGTGTAATGGCAGGATGTTGCGTTCGACGAGATCGATAAAATCATGCGAAATGCAGAGTGATTGAACGCGTTTAGGAATTTACTGCCTGTAATTAGCTTCATAATAATCCGAACGGGATTTTTTAAACATGAAAACGAACCACGGCGCAGTTTCTGTAATGGATCAATGCTCCGTGAATTTAGTTTCGTTTTCGTACTCGGAAAGTTTTGTTCATGCTTCTTAAGCACTAAGTAGGAGTTAACAAGCGAGAAATAAGTCAACTCGAGACTCATTTAAATGCTCGGAAGAATCAAGGAAAGTGCGTGTACCAAAGTCAATATTTAAAGAAGTACCCAGTGGTATAAGCGGAAGCCCTGTAAGATGTTGCAATAAGACGGTGTCTGTCTAGGTAATTGCGTTAGAAAACTTGATGCAACTTCAGATTTGCAAACGTGATTGAATAAAATTTATTTGCATCAATATTTGTCTCGACGTTGCCCCGATTGCGGTTGCGCTAAATTCAATACTCTAATCAAGATTTTCATTTAGTAAATCGAAGTGTGTGAAAAATTATTCCTTCTCAAGCAGAGAAACAATATATGTACTTCGTCCCAAAAATTTGTCAAAGGAGTGTTTATTATTTTAATAAATAACCAAATGATAATAGAATCGACTCAAAACTTAAGAAAAAAGCATAAAAAACACCCATTAATATAATGGTATATGATTTTAGGAAAATTACAGAGCAGCAAAATAATAAAGCGAATTATCTTTGTTAACGTCCATGCCACTTAGTGTGCGAATTCAGTTTTTATACGAAAGTGCGTCGACTCAGCTCGGCATTGTTGTCACATTCTTCATAGCAACAAATAATTTTTTCAGAAATTAGTAGGTATTATATGCTGATAATTTTTTCTACTTTTTTCTGTAATGCTTCCAAGGACTTTAGTCATTAATTTATTGTAATAAGTTGTTGAAAATAAATTCAGACGAACGTCTGAGGTAAATTTGATTGATCAATTTATTGATAGTTCAAAGCTTAAATTAATATTATAAAAAGAATATTTGGAAAAAAGTAAAACAATGCCAGGAAATAAATTTTTTATTGCGCATTTGATTGCGGTTAGAGTTGGTAACAATTATTAAAGCGATTTTAATAAACAATAATCATTCATGAATTTACAAAAATTTCACTTTGTTACGATGTTCACCAGATAAAATCTGAAAGTTTTTATTTAATTGAAACTCGAATATTTACCAAATTGTAGTGAAAATATAGTTCAATTTGCAGTTGAGTTTAAATCAAATTTCAGTATTTTAGCAATTTTTATTAAATATTAATCAACTTTCAACAGAATGTAATGAAGGTCACGATGGAAATGAAATTCTTATCCAAGTTTTGTCCGTATTATACTTGATATTGAATAGAATACTCCATTTCGATTAACATGTAATTATTGTATCCAAATCGTACTTCATTTTAATCAAATTTTGGTGAAATTGTATTATACGTTTCATCTGTTTTCAATTAATTTTTCATTGCATCAAACCATCAGGTTCTTCATAATTTACTCACTTGTTCGTGTATTCGTTTATCTACGAATGCGTTCCTATTTCTACCCGATCTTCAACCATAATTAATTAAACGAATGAATATTAATAAAATGAACGAAGCATTTTTACAGTGTAGATAAACTTTCAAACAAATGTCTATCTGGTATGTACAGATTGCACAATTGCAAGCTGGACGTAAAAAGCTATGGAAATGCCTAACTGTTGCCGGTGGAACGTCACTCAAGTGTGCAAGTAGCGATTTCAAGGATACATCAATTGCCTTAGTATTAGTTCATATGGATAAATCTATTTGAAATCGGGGATATCCGCGTCTTCATCGGCAGGAATTTCGAGGTCGTCTCATTAGACTCGCACCTTCCCAACGACGTAATTACAGAAAGATAATCACTACGTAACAACGACTGCGTTACGTTACGTCCTCACTGGTCGAAACATTCGCGAGAAAGTAGTTTCGTCGTTGCGTTCTTTCTTCTTGCTTTCTCTTTATACACACATTGCATAACGAGGAGTGGCTCTCTTTCTCTCACTGTACGTTTGTACATGTGTCACGGCTTCTGCTCTAGGTCCACGTTTATTCGTGCCGTCAAGATTATTTCACGCGATATTCTTACAATATCGGATAATTTATGGGCCTGAACCGCCGGAAACCAATAAACTCAAATTCGAGTTTACAACTTGACTTTATGCGAAACCTTATTTATCATTACATATGAACTTAACTTTTCATTCATACTTTACTTAAAGCAGTAGACGAAAATATGTATAAACTTTCAATTTGCTATTTCACTTGAAAAATACTGATCCAAACGAACTTTTCGTCTTGATTGAATTCAATCGAGAAAGAGAATTTCATTCATAGAAAGGAGAAACGTACTTTTAAATCTTATGTAATGGAATTGTATAATCTCCTATCTCGGTTGAAAATCAGCTGATTATGAATAAACTCCAATGACTCTATTCACAATCAGCGCAATGAGAGTTCATTTACTGCATTTTTTATCCGCTCGTTTCTCCGAACCTCGTAATGTTTACTTTGTTGATTGTAAATTTACGAATTGAATACGATTTATCATGATTTTCAAAAAAAGTTTCAATTTGTAGATTTAGAAATTTAATAGAGTGCTGAGTAAAAGTGATAGTTCATCGTGAACGGTTCACGCGACCTTTACGTTAAGCAATCTACAATCCAATGAAAAATCGCTATTTTTTCGAATTCTCGACACGGCTTATCACGTAGAATTTTCCACGTTACACTTACATCGAATAGCGAAAGTACATTCGCCGATAAAACGGAGGAAAAATTAAATTGTTATGTTTGAGTGAAAGATCGCAGTTAAATCTTGACGAAAGGAATTCTTCTTACGGAAACGGTGGATTTTTAATAAATACATTAAACGAAGCGAGTCACATGAAAGGATTGTACAGGAAGTTGCACCAAGCATTCGGACGTGTCGTTTCCTGACAGACTGGTTTAACGGGATTTAAATGCACTGGAATGACTTTTACACTCGTTATAATTGCGTGCCTTCTCGGTGCGAATCGCTAATGTCTCGCATTCTTCGTATGTTGCAGAAGGCGCGCGTTACAGCTCTGTTCCTGTGGCTAGGACTTTTTGTATCAGCCTTTCAAAGCGGTAGGTATACGTCTGATAATGCCAAGTGCAAATGAGTCATTTCACAACTGCAAAAATTTATCTTTACAACGACATTCAACTACATTTTCTTACATTAATAGTGCTAACGCTCGTTAAATAAAGCACTATAACGTGCAATGATATTGCGTTTAATTATTTATTTTCCGGTCTCTTTCTATTCGAAGAATTTTATTTAACTGTTAAATTATGCATGATGCCCATCGATGACATTTTTGGAAATGTTAATATTGATTTCTAAACACTGACGTAACATCAGTCGTACCGAAATTGTACCAATCTTTTTATATAATTTCAAAAAATTCCAAACTCTTGACGAAACACATTCATGATATGCAAATTAAACCGTTATGGGTTGGTATAATAACGTCAAAAGTACCTACAATAATAGATTCAATTCTTCGGCTGCAGATTTTTTAGTCATTAAGAACCCACCACATAAGGTACTTTGGCTATCAATGCATTTCTCGTTTTCGTAATAATTTTACTGTAAAAGTGCAACG
Organism: Zelostemma sp. ZL-2020; assembly: GCA_022816865.1. Lineage (NCBI taxonomy): Eukaryota > Metazoa > Arthropoda > Insecta > Hymenoptera > Platygastridae > Zelostemma > Zelostemma sp. ZL-2020. The sequence goes on from JABFQM010001833.1 coordinate 15,142, forward strand.
TTGGTGTAACTATTAAAATTTCGAAGCATTCAAAATGAGTAAATTTCATACCGGGACAAAATTATCTACAATAAAATTAATAGTATTCATTATTGATTACCAGATACTTTCTAATAAACATGAATCACTTCAAAGTTAAGACGAAAACATCAAAAAATGGCATTTATTTTGCATAATAAAAAAACGAGCGATCAATTTTGAACAACAAAACGTTTATTGCATAAGAAGGAAACATTTGTCTGAAAATAGCAAAGTTATTGAAATTTCGGGATGGAAAATGAGTTACTGAGAGAATTCGTTCATTTCTAAAGCACACGAAATACTAGAGACGCTGGTACGTGAATAAACTTTAAATCAATGTCACGAAGTGCTCCGATTTCACTATTTAAGGATGTTTGTACCGTCGCGTCGTAGCGATAGAGCTGGACAAGAAGGCAGTAACAAATTAACGTTTCCTGTTAAACTACTTAATTAAAGCTACTCAAAACATTCTGCAAACTTGGAGTCGTGAGAAGAAGAAGCCAGTAATTAAATTATGCAAGTAAACTGCGTTAAATATTTACGAGAACGAAATTGACTCAAGTCCTACGTAGTACGTACGTCAAACAAAGTTCCCTCAGATTTTTCTTCCATTACAAAATCTCAATTAGAGCCTTAACTCATTATCTATCAGAATATCAAGATTTCTGGTACATAAAAAAACCATTTCGGTATTGAGACATTTCCGTGTAAACGTCCATTCAGATTTTAGAAATGTTCACAAATTGAAAATGCCAGTTGCGTTTACCAACCACAATAATCTCGCGCACTATAATCGTGGCTACTTAAGAATTCTCTCGTAACTCGTCCTCGAAAAAAGTATGGTAACCAATTTTCCATAAATTGCTTTGAGATTTCGTGGATTTTACTAGAGTTGGGAAGGGAATTGGTTCGTCCATTTGTTTCTTCAGACAAACGAAAGTTAATGGTGTTTCCATTTCTCTCGTAAGCCGCATTTTCTCCGAGTCATTTACGATTGCACGACGAAACACGTGCACGCAAAATCCACAAACGACGAGCGGTACTGTCGATAAAAGATGCATCGCACATGCCAATCTGTAGTACGACTTTTATGGAGCAGCTTTATCGCGTGCGTGTGCAGAGGCGATTATAGACAGCTCAAAGAACATGCTTTATTGAAATAAGTTTGTATGCATCGAAGGATGCGCGGCGCGACACGTAGAAAGCAACGATGAGTTCGCGTGAAAAGGCGTAGGATTCGTAATTATGAATTCGTCACGTCAGTCGACACATAAAGGCAGCTTTAACCGACCGCAAAATGAAAGTGATTCGTTTTTTTCCATTTGTTCGAATTTAATCGACATTATAAACGCAGAAAAGTCCAGAAATGTTCTAATACGTTTATTAATGAGCAACGTGCATGAGCAAAATACGTTTCTCTCTCGAGCTCAGTGAAAACATGAACTCAATGGGAATTCAAGTATCACTCAAAAGTTTCTTGCCACATATATTGCAAGCCAAGGAAGTTGCAACAATTTTTATTTGCGTGAATTTCAATTTGCTGAATGAAGATGAAAAGAACAAACATCGTTTGAAAACTTAATGATTATGTTTCTGTCGATTTCTATTTTTACCAGCGTTCCGGTTTTTCACTACAAATTTTATAGTTTGCAAAAAATTAATTTTTTAGGAGGTGCCGAAAAGAGGGTTGTTTGTTACTATACAAATTGGTCAGTCTACAGGCCAGGAACAGCCAAATTTTCACCGCAAAATATTAATCCTTATTTATGCACTCATCTCATATATGCCTTCGGTGGTTTTACCAAAGATAATACCTTAAAACCTTTCGACAAGTATCAAGATATCGAGAAAGGTAAGACACTTTCACTTAATATTCTACTTGGAAATCATTTATCAACTGTTATTCAAATTTAGGCGGATATGCCAAATTCAATGGTTTGAAGACTTACAACAAAAATTTGAAGACATTGCTTGCCATCGGTGGCTGGAATGAAGGCTCAAGTAGGTTTTCACCAATGGTCGCGGATGCAAAAAGACGAAAAGCATTCGTGAAAAACTGCGTGAAATTCCTTCGGCAAAACCACTTTGACGGCCTCGACCTCGACTGGGAATATCCAGCTTTCAGAGACGGAGGCAAGCCGCGCGATAAAAATAATTATGCTGATTTGGTCCAGGTAACATGTCTCGAAAAAGGAGACATTAATTTCCACTCAAATGCCTTGAGAGATCCGGACAGCGATAATCAAACACTTTCTCAAACAAAAATTTATTTTTGAAGGAACTTCGCGAACAATTCGATAAAGAGTCCTCCAAGACCGGAAGACCAAGATTACTTTTGACAATGGCCATGCCCGCTGGCACAGAGTACATCGATAAAGGTTACGATGTGCCAAGACTGAATGAATATCTAGATTTCATGAACCTGCTGTCTTACGATTACCACTCGGCTTACGAGCCAGCTGTCAATCATCATTCTCCTCTATACCCTCTGGAAGAAGACAATGAATATAATTACGATTCGGAATTAACTATTGTGAGCTTGGAACAATGGAATTTGTAAGCTCAAACATATTTTGATCATCGAAACTTATATAATATCTGCTCTACAGGATTACACAATCAATTATCTCATAAAAGAAGGTGCTTCTGCGGAAAAGATAGTTCTCGGTATACCCACATACGGCAGATCTTACACTCTTATCAATCAGGATGCTACAGATATAGGATCTCCGGCTGATGGACCAGGCGTCGAAGGAGAGGCTACCAGAGAAAAAGGATATCTAGCTTATTACGAGGTTTGCATTGTTTTCACTCAATCATTCTGTCTATTTGAACATCTGGTCACTCTTTAGTTCGCTTTCACCCTATTTGAAAAATCCTATGCATAATTCCAACGTGTTTTTCTTACCGGGAATGCGTTTGCAGATCTGTCAAAGCGTTGTGAAAGATGAATGGGAAGTAGTAAAACTAAATCCAGACGCTATGGGTCCTTATGCTTTCAAAGGCGATCAATGGGTTGGATACGATGATGAAGAAATCGTTCAAAAGAAGGCACTCTATGTAAACTCGAATAATCTTGGAGGCATTATGTTCTGGTCACTCGACAATGACGATTTCCGTGGCGTCTGTCACGGGAAACCGTACCCACTTATTGAAGCAGCGAAAGAAGCTCTTCTTACTGGTGTTCTGTAAGATTACTTTATCCGATTTGTT
>JABFQM010001834.1:0-18372 GCA_022816865.1 Zelostemma sp. ZL-2020
GTCTTCTTGGTGGGTGTGTGGTTTTGGGGGTGTTGTGGCTGGTGGTGTGGTGTTTTTGTGTTGGAGCAGGTGGAGAGATGGGTGTGTGGGAGGGGTCGAGGGGGGGGGGGAGGGGGTCGGAGGGTGGGGAAGAAGGGGTGAGTAGCGACAGGGAGTGGGAGAGGGGGGGATGAGTGGGAGGGTGGAGGGGAGGTGGGGGAGATGGAGGAGGGGAGGGGAGGGGGGGGGGCCGGGGAGAGAGAGGAATATACGTAACGGATAAACAACCGCTTAATGACGTTTCAATGAGGTATGAATTTTAATTTTCTGCGAATTCGTAATTGTGACCTCCTTCGACTCGATACGCAACTCGTCCCACTTCCTCCGGGGCTATCACGTTGTGACGTTTCGCGACAGGAGAAAAAACAGGTTTTCAAGCTTTGACAGGAATTAATTGTGCAACCTGGTCCCCGCAAAGCCCCGAAGCGCGAAGTTCTTCGGAGAACCGACGTCTTTTTTTTTCTGACCGAATAAAAATCAAATTTCTGGCTGGAAAATTTTGCTTCTTTGGCCCTCTTGCTTTTCTACTTACACTGATTGCAGTAGAAACTACCCGGTTGCTCAAACCGCGTTTCGATCCCTTCCAGCGCCGTTCGATCCGGGGAACGTTTCAAAAACGGAAATCTGCTTTATTATCTGCATCGCTGGATCTTAACAAGAGCTACCATTAATTATCCAATTTTTTTCGCACGAGTCTTTAGAAATTCGGGACGTCTCCGCGCCAAGAGCGACGGATGATAATCGCGTGATTTTTTGTTGCGACTCGGACGCCGGTAGCGCGCATTTCTCGATTGGGTTACGATCGAACGCTGCACTCGTTCACCTTGCTCCACGATCGCGCTGCGTCGAATCTCGCGATCTGCTTGGACACGACTGTGTCGTGAACGTGTACCGTCTCGCAGGGACACATTGCTCAGTGGGGGGCGGGAAAAGCCCCCACCGGCCCCCCAAAGGCCCCTTCCCCTCTTCCCCGGCCTTTCAACGCATTCGGCCCTCGGCAAATTCGTCCGTTTCTCCGTCCAGTTAAATTATTTTACGTCGATATTAAATTCTCGGAACTACTTAAGATATCTCTTTAGTACGTAAGGTCAAAAATCCGCTTTTGGACGTTCGATTCCAGCTCGTTCAATTCCAGATTCTTTCCATCCGAATCTTTCGACGGAAGATTTTTTCTCGCCGTCGCGTTTTTCGCGAATTCATGATCGATCACTCGCGTGTTTATTCCCGTTAACGCAAAACCCAGACGCGAATTGTTCTAGCTCCTTCTCCGTTTCGAGCGTCAAGCGCGTAATTTTGTATTCCCTAAATCAAACTTTGCAAGGTTTTTGTACGTTTGTGTTTTTTGTAAGTGACACGTCGGAGAATCAACAGGGAACGGCTTTTTGGGGTTTTTTTAAAAATCTATTCGAACCAGTTCTTAAAAACTTTTTGGTCCAGAATTAGTTATTTTCTCGCGAGTGTCGTAATGTGCTTGCTAATTAAAATCAAGTCAACACAAAAGCGCGTTCGTGGCAGATAATTATGAATGAATATTCGATTGTTTGATTGGGATAGACGCATTACGTGAATATTTAGCTTCCTTCGGGGTAATCAATACGTGTTACGTATCATCGTTCGTTCAAGAGTAAAATTTAACACTCGGATTGTTGCCTGCCATGAAACTGAGACAAAAAAAGTTCTGGATCGCAAACATTTGCATTTCTGATGACTCAAAATCTGTTTATCCGTATCAAGATTTCCGCAAACGCGGCGTTTGCGTAAGTCGCGGTAATTGGAAAAATGTTTGTTTTCCTTGACGTTATCATTCAAAATTACCATTTGAAAATAATTCATTAGTGCGTCAGGGATTTTACGAGCCGGGTTGATTAGTTCTCTAATAGTTACGGAGATGGCGCCAAATTACCCGTTCGGAGAAAGTCCTGGGAAAAGTAATTTACGAAGATAATAAAGTTGTCATACGTTATTGACAAAGGATTGATTGACAACGAACAGCAGTGTTTAAACCGAAGTGTTGCGAAGTCATAAACGAAAAGTTTCACTTTAAAATTTTACGTAGCAAAAAATTGCGTAAGAGCTTGACATTCTGGATTCATTATCTCGAATATTATTTATGCAGCACCGAATGTCCTTTAATTTTAAAAATTAAACCCATTTTTCCGGTTATGCAATAGGGATGCGAATCTTTTATTTTTGTTTTTTTGGATTCCGAAATGTAATTGTATCTGATTATAGCTTGGCAGTATCCTTTTCTTGCAAAATCTATTCGAATAGATTTTGTATCTTTTTATCTGAAATAAGATGTGAAAATTCCAAAATAGGAATGACCACTTATCTCCAGTTTTTTATTATTTATAGCGATGAAAAGTTTTATGTTTGGGTTCAACCAGAATCACGTAATTGGGACCTTAACATTTAATTTAAAAGGCGTGACATAATTTCTCCATGAAATTAAATTTCAACTGACCATAACATGTTTTTAAACACGGAATTGATTCCTCAATAAAATTAAACTGCAGAAAAAATTCCTCTTCACAATTGATTCAATTGCATTCAAACGGTTAAAAAGTAAAAAAGAAGTACACGAGCAGCGACATTCCAAATAATAAAAATCCATTCGAGCATAAAAATCGCGAAAACCCGAAAACTACAATCATAAAGTCAAACTCGTTCCTCCGAGAAGTCACAAAAAAGTTTCATTAAACATTAACGATAAAGTCACGAATTGAAATTCAGCGGACTCATTTCAATCTCCGAAACAAGAAGAATGGACGCTCCTTCATCTCGAAAAAAACTGAAATCAATACCCCCCAAAAAGAACAAAACCCAAAATCGACAAAGCGAAACCTTTCCACCCCAAAATAAAACAATTCAAGAAAACATCGCGAACATTTCCAATGGTATCAGTAATCGCGTTATAACAGAGGCAATATATCATCACGGGTTATCTCGGTAGATGCACGGTGGTCCTGCTCAGTCGGGCACGTTTAGAACGTAGCGGCGATGAATATGCGTACATGCATTAAGTGGCGAAGCGAGGAAGGAGCGGCCGTTGTGCTTCTGGCCAAGGAGCCAAAGCTTTCGGAGGGAGAGTACATGAAATGCAAAGGGTGCCCGAAGGTAGTAGGCAACAGAACAGCGAGCCATAAGGGGGAGAGTTGCTGGTTTAAGGGTGGCTCTGTAAAGTAAGGGGGGTCTCGGTAGTGGTGGTGATGATGGCGATGCCATTGCCGCCGGTGGTGGTGGAAGGAGTGGGCCGAGCTAAGACGAAGCGTAATGACGCCCTGAATCAATATGTGGAGGCCACTGAGATATGCATACGAACTAAGACAACCACCACGGTTTTCTCCGGACTTCCCTCTTTCTGCTTGTCCGTCTTGCTTCATCGCAAGCTGTGGAAGAAGAGGAAGAAAGCGCCAAGAGGAGCCGGGATGATGAGGAGGGTTTCCAAGGGAGGGTGTAGAGAAAGAGAGACGCGCTAAGAGGGAGAGAGGGAGCGAGAAAAGCGGCGAAGGAAGAAGGAAGGAGGTGGGGAGAAATTAAAGACGAGGCAGGCACAAAAATAACGACCCGCGAGCAGTATCCCCCGCCGCTGCCCCGGCACCCTTGTCTCCTTGTCGAGCCACCCCCCAGGCTGCCTGCCTGCTCGCCTTCCTTCCTTTTGCCCTCCTTTACACCCCCGCGAGCCTCCCCCAATGAAGCCTTCCTTCCTTCTTTTTCCTTCTCGAACTTTCTCTTACCTGCCTTCGTTTACGGTATTTTAAAGAGCGAGAAACAAGGAAGGATCTCGATAGCGACGGAGACGCAATCTTCTACACGTCATAAAAGTCGAGGGGCGCAAAACTTTCGAAGCCTTAAACCGATGCGGAAATACCACGATACGCGCGTAAGCGGCCCTCGTGCACGTGACATTGAAAAGCGTATGGGCATCGCGGCCGAGTTCCCGGGGCAATTTTGCAGCTTGAAAAGGGGGTTGGCTTTCTTCATTACGTCTTACTTGTCATCGAGGTATTTTCCCTCGATCTTCGCTAAGTTGGATATACGTAACGCCGTTACTGATTTAGAACGAACAATGCGACGAGATTTCACGTGTTCTGCTTATCGTACGTAAGTTTGCACTTCAATGACTTACATTCATTTCGCGACGGTCGAGGATATGTCACGCCAGCTGCTCGCTTTGATATTTACGTCGTTTTATAAATGATATTTTTAGGACGTATAAAAACGCAGCGTTGCTCGAATAACGAATATAGAAACGCGGGCTATTCTCATGACATTTTTTAATACGAAATTTTATTATTCTGGGATTTTTCATTAAGCAAATTTTTCGTCGAGCCAAACTTTTGCACTTTGCTCTTAATTTAGACGTTTGATTTGAAAATGGTTAAATTAGCACGCGGTCGGGAAGCTGTTCAGATTATAATAAGACGCGGGTAAGTAGATTTTAATTAAGTAAAAGCATCGGTAGTTAAGGAATTCAATCGCGGCTTCAACGTAACGTGTATTCAAATATGCATTATGACTTGTGACTAATTACGATGATTTTAACGAGCAGCCGTTTCATTACGGGAATATTTAATGTTGATACATTTTTCGTTAATAACTACACGCATTACGCCTCAAAAATTCCATGTTTTCATCACATTTACATACTTCATATTAAAAAAAAGTAAAATAAGTAAAGTTACTTCATGAGCAGTAATGAGGAACATTAATTTGTACAAAAACTTCTTCATTCGCGATATAAATTTCCATGAATAAAAAACAAAACAATTAAAAAACTTCCGACGCAAATAAAAATATTTCGATGTATTCGAATGAATCAGGAATTAAGCTCGAATTACCAAGCATTCACGGCAATCCAAAAAGGCCACCCCTCGTTATCCCGCGAGCATCGCCGTTACACACATACGAACACAAACCCAAGGACGTCGCGTGTACATGCACGTATGCATAATATGAAGTGCGCAAGGGTCGCGGCTTTTACGGCACCGGATAAGCTTCGCGAAGGGTGTACGGGATGTTAATTTTTACGCTAATCAATACTCCAAAAGTCTAAAACGTCTCGTGTGGGGTGCCGGGATGAAGAAGCGGGTAAAAAAAAGAGCGCGACCGAGAAAGACGGAAAGAAGAGCGTGTCTCAGCGACAAAGAGAAAGACGAGAGTTTCGGGACGAGGACGAGTGGGGTCGAGGGCGCGGGACGCTAAGATCGAAGGATTCCGTACGAAGAGTAGGTGGAGGTTCTCATTAAACAGCCCGGGCACCGCGCTTAAGGGTTCGAATACGGAGAATAAGAAGAAGAAGAAGGAGAAGCGAAAGAAGGTGGAAAAAGAGAAGAAGCATGTAAGACTAAGGCAGAAGCGAGGCGCATACTGAAATGAGATAGAGCAAAAGGCTGGGGCGAATTATCAGAGCTCGCGCCCTCCTTGTCCCGGAGGTTTGAATCCTGGGGATGGGCAATATGGCCGCCGCTGATGAGCGATGCTCGTAACCCTTACTGCCATCCGCGCTCGACGGATTCTCCTCTCATACACGACGCCCCGTGTCGATATACCTCCTTTTTTTCACTCGCTAATTAGAAGCCCTAACGAAAGGCGCGATTCTTGGCGTCTTCATTATCAACATTCAAAATTCCCTAATAATTGCGTTGCAATCGATGTATCGAATTACAGCCCATTAATTCCGGGGCTCCAATTTCGAATTCACTGATTCCATTACACGAAACGAAATATAAAAATCCGCCTCGCCATGGAAAAATCCTGTACCCCTGAAAGTATGTAACAAGTCGTACAGTAAAGAAAGCTGGTAAGTATATCCCAGGCACGCGTATGTGCGAGTCCGTAAAGAAACGGACAACGCGCAGAAGGACCGATAGCGCGGGTGTTTCGGGCGTACGCGGGGGAGGGAGGAAGGGGGTGCCGACGGAGGGGAATGCAAATTAGAAACGCCTGGGCAGGAAGCGAGAGAAGAGCTATGCGGAGAGGACAAGAGAGTATATATATAAGAGATGGGGTGGGTCTTCCAAGGGGTGGCCAAGGAGCTTCACTTATGTAAGAGCTCGGCCGTCTTCCCCTGTGGGGGTGTTTGCTTCCCCTCGAATGTGTGGGTACGTGACGACCCTCCCTTTCGGCCCAACGGGTTGTGCGTGCCCGGTGCACGTGTGTGAGCTTGAATAATATGCACGAGCGTGTGTTTGTGTGCGTATCGATTGCCGACCAAGATGCCCCCCCAACCACTCACGACCTTTGCCGACCGTAATTATTGTGCTCCTCCGCACATGTGCGTATTTCTCGTGAGATTTCGGAAGATCGCGAGCAAGGATTTGGTCCCTACTACACATACGCGTTATCGAGCGTCTGATAACAACAACGGCGATTCAATGGATGTCACGTATCTTCGCGAGGGGAATCGATTCTCGCCCGGAGCCTCGTTTTCTTGTGATTCGGATTGATAAAGATACGATTTGCTATGGATATCGTATCATTGTTTCGCTTGGTACCCGCAATGACGTGCCGGGAAGATTTCGAGTGCGCTTAAAAAATTGCGGAATCGACTTCTAGGGGATGCTTCTTGGACGAATTTTCTTTAAAAGCTGAGAAAAATGCAAGGAACAAGCTCGGCGAGTTCTTAAGAGATCAAGAGGATCCTTCATCCCTTTTTCTTTTGTAATCCTACGGAATTTAGTAGCGGGTATACAAATGCGACAGCTCATAGATCGGAGAAGTTCGTGCTTGAAATAAAATGACTGACGTGCCGTTGCGGTAAGTAGTTGGGTAAGTCCTTGGCCGGTCTTAGGGACTCTCGCTCGATACATAGTATCCCGGTGTCTAAAAAGTACAATGAAGATATAGCTCGTGACGTTAACGGCGAATGTAAACGTCGTTTCGAAACAATTATTCCCGAGTTAAAAAAAAAGAAAACGAACGTCTTTGTGACGCGGCATTTTCTTTGTCATGATTTTCTCATTGAGTCTCAACGGCCGCGTACCTTTATCGATCCCCTTTGTCCTTGCAAATCTCGCAGCTAATTACTCAGAACGATGAAAACGAATCAGAATAGTGTGATCAAAAGAATTGGATACTCGAGCAAAGCTGTTTGTTCGGGGTTAGCATTATTTTTTCTTTCCACTAGGAATTTAATTGAGCGAACGAAGCCGGGCAAATAAATATGCATTTCAAATGAAGCAATTTCGAGCATGTCGGCTTTGTCGAAGGCGCTCTCTCGCGGGGTGGCTTTCCGAAGAACGCAGCCTGAAAAAGGAAAGAAAAAAGGGCCTTGCTCAGTGGAAATTCTGACCATCATTAGTCTTACCCTACATCCTACGATATACACGAGTTCGCTCGAAAACCCACGTACACGGGGAAGTATTTCTCTTTGCGCGACGAGAAGATCTACACGTATTGCTCGCAAAGAGTCACACACACAGAGAAAACTTGTCCTTACCAAGTGCAAGAACATCCCGGCCACCCTCTTCGGACGTGAAAGGACGCAAGGAGAAGAGCGGTTAGGCGAAAGGACGAAGGATGCTGGGCAGCGCAACCCTATCTTGGGACGCACAACCACAAGTCACCCTCTCCTCCCTTCCTTTACCCCTCGATCCTCCGACCGCTGGCCAGGCCATTTCTCCTTACTTCGCTTGTCTCCGCAACTTACTTCGCGCTATATACATTCCACCTCGCCCGTACTTGTCGCGTTCTCGAGCCACGATTTCGAGTTTCGGCCTTCGCGTTTACTCGACGACATCTCCCTCGTTCGCCCCGGAAAGCTTGCAGGCAATCAACCCTTCGTCTTACTGCATTACTGACCAGCGACCGAGAAGAGCCGGAATTCGGAAACAGAACGGGACTTGAATTCGCTCACCGACTGTCACTATCCCCGAGGAACAATCGCGAAAATGACAACCGCATGTTGAATCATGAGATTTTAATTAACACGAAGCTCCGTATTCGCGTATTCATCGACAAAAGACCCAGATGTCTTTTTTCTTTTACAATTATACACGGGAATGCGGAAGATGCATTTTTGTTGTTGTAATTTTCGTAACTTGGAAGAGAAGAATGGCACTTCCCCGTCTTCGTTAAATAGTTAATTATCTCGAAACAGGGGAAATGATATTCATTCGGTGCGGATAATTATACGGAAAAGTCCAAAACGCATCGAGTCGACATCCGCGCGGGGATTTGCTTTTTTTCTTCGCCGTTTTTACCTCGCATTCATCGAGTACAAGCTCGCGTCATAAAGCCAACTTTTTTTCCGAGTTTCGCGCGTGAATAGCCCTGGTATCCGGCGGCAAGTGCACTTCCGAGTCATGCTGGGGAGAGAAGAAATAATGTAAAGATAAAGCCGAGGATCGGAGCGAGAGCGTATGAATCGAGGAAGGAAAACGAGCGGGACGGAGACGGGCGAACGTACAGAAAGTCAGGCTCGTCTTTCAGATTAAAAATATTCTTTGAAAGAGCTAGTTTCGAGCTTGTTTAAAAAATTCTTCAAGAAAGCGTTGATTCATCCGAAATGTTCATTGAATCCTTTCTCGACTTGGTCGACAGTTTTTAATTAAATTATGATCCTCGCTGTTTCCTTGTTTGTTGCTTTCGTACAAGTGTCAATGAGATGATTTCCCGGTCGGGAAAAGAAAAGAAAATTATCGCGTTTCTCGACCCTCGCGGTGGTAACAATATCAGTGACCTTACCCCACATTTAGAAAGGGTGTCGTAGAGTCCAACGGCCCGTTGGCTTCAGGGGCGCGCGTGCCGAGCGTCCACTATCAATTTATCACCCAACCCCCGGATAGACTTTCCTTTTCTTCTGTCCGTTATCCCTCTACTTTCTCTCTCCACTTTTTCACGGTTATTCTCATCCCTATCGCTCGCAGCGTTGATCTTACCCCAAACTCCGTACACAACTGTATTGTCCGACGTCGCTCATCCTTTTTTATCATCTCGTTAAACGCGATTTATGTTACGTTTCAAGTTTTATCCTGCTGGACAATAACTTTCGAAATTTTCATGAGGTTTTAGAATATTTGTCAAAGAATTTTTGACGTGTTTTCATGAATCACGAATTTCCGGCAATTTCCTTGTAATGTTTTTCTCTTTCGACGTTGACGAAGCGTTTAAGGAGGAAGAAGAAGCGACGAAAGAAGAAAAATAAAAGAATCGGAAATCCGAGAGAAAGGGAGATGGGGTTTAACACGGACGCAGCCATGACCAGCACAATGTGGCGGTGGTCAGTTCCGGCTACAATTCTCGCCAACCTACTTTGGCTTCGTCTGTATCGCAGAATACGTAGACGAAGCGCCTGAATTTTTGTACGTGTTGCACGCGTTTTACGTACACGTATAATTGCGCGAATGAAATCTGGCCCCGGCAAGTATACGGGGCGGCAAACGCGCCGGAGTTTATCCTCCCGCCCGCGAGAAACCCATTACCATAAGCGAAAAAGTAAAGGAGGAAGGTCGAAAAAAAACTTGGACCTTGCTCTTTTTTTACCGGACTTTCGGAGCGAATTAAAACCTGCCAAGGTTGCCTCGTCGTTTTCGACGATTGCTGGTTACCTGCGCCGTACCTCCGGGCTCTTCGCTATCAATAAAAAAAACGTGCCGGGCGATTAAGGAAATTATCATTTCGCGCTTTAAAGGAAATGCAATTTTTGAGCAATTGAAATGCGTCAAGTTGTGAATGAACGCTTTGAAAATTTGGCCTTGAAAATAACGTAAACATAAGAGCAATTAATAAAAAGAATCCAAAGTTTGTAAATTTCAGAATTTTAATAAAACACGAAATTTACAAATGCATTTCTCGCTCGTTCATAAAAATCTTATCAAACAAAAAAGCCAAAAAATGGCTCGACACTTTCGTGAAAAACGGCATTCTAAAGAATTTTAAAAAAGGCAAGTCAAAAAATGTAACAAACTTTCCGAGTAATTGCACGAAGCAAATTTTCAAGGAATTCTTATAAAATATAATTAGTACAATCGCACTCTCGGAAGAAGCAAGAAAAAATTGATTTGTCAAACCATCGGTTGAAGAGCTCGAGAAAATATCCCCAAAAAAGCGAAAGTGGCAAGGAAAACTTGCCCGGGAAAAGATGAAAGCGCGTGAAAGGAGCGAAACGAGGGGGAAGAAGTAAGGCTATCAGACTTCGAGTAAGAGTAAAAAAGGGTTGCGAGAGCCGTAGGGGGCACTGAAAATCAAGCACTACGACTCCAACCCTTTCGTCGTAGTTCCGAGTCGTAATCTTGGTCGCTGCTGGGTAGAGTGGTTCGTGAAATCGTATTTTCGTTTCCTCCAGACTAATGAATTCTCATTTACGTATTTTGAGCGGAACGTGCGTGAATTATACCGCGGGGAAAAATTAGAAAATAGTCTTTCCCTCCCCTAAAGACGAAGAAACTCCTTCCGCGTTTCGCGCAACTTCGTAATTCGTTTCTTCCCGTACTTTTTGCACCGTTAATTTTTCCATCGCGGGGTATCGTTATTACGGCCTCTCCCGGTGAAGAAAAAGATTCCTTTATCTTCATTCCGTATCTGCCTGCGAGAGAAGACCATCACTCAACGACGTATAGTACATTCAAAGAAGCACCCCCTTGTTTCCTGAAAGTGGCATGTGATGTAATTCCAACGTCGTGTCAGTCAACACCCTCGATCCCTCTGCCCGGCAGAGTTTCACCTGCATTAATTCAAAAATCTCGTACGAGCTTCCTTCCACTCGCGTGTACGGTCTTCCCGCATGCGAATGCGGCGAGAACCCCAGCGAGGGGTGGTATCGGAAAGAGGGCCTCCGCGCTCCCCGCGAGTAAGCTTGGAACGGCGGCTTGCTTGAAGAAAATTAAGCAGAGCCCGGTAATTTAAGGTATTGATTTTTATAGCCTCGGCAGGCATATATTAGAGTCCTTCTTTGTCTCTCGAACCGCCCTCGATCCTCCTCGTTGTTCCCCTCGAAACTCTTACCCCCCTCCCGCCCCGTCCCACCTGACGTCGATTCACCCTTATTCCGCAGTCTTAGCAGCCCTTCTCAGAAGGGACGACACGAACGCGGCAGTGCCTGGCGATCGAGCGCCTTCTCTCACCCCCTCGACTCTCGCTCACATTCCCGTTCTTCGTACCCTTACTTTCGTCCTCCCTTTTTTTCCTCCCGAGAGAACGATCCTCTCTTTTCCTTCGCGCGTCGATGAACGTCTCATTAAGATAAGAATCTTGACGATTTTGTTTCGCTCCTTTTTCTACTTTGGACATTTTCTCCGGACGAAACGGTATTTGCGGAAATTTAAGAATTTTTTGCCGATCAATTCTTTGATTAAGAATAGAACGCAAAATTTATCCCTAACTCGGTTACGTTTTTCGACCCTAATTCTGGCCTCGCTCTAATCACGGGTAAAGTTTCATTTGTCTGCGGCAATAAAAAATGTGCATACGGCAATTTAAATGCGCCTCGTTACGAACGTTTGAAAAAAAAAAAGAGAAAAAAAACAAGTTGCGGAAAGAATCGTGCAACTTCCTTGTTGCGCTCAATGAAAAATCGGGGAAAAAAGTCGAAGGAAGAACGAGAAGTTTTGCTGAAATTGTTAGATGGCACGACACACCGTGGAGCGCGCTTACGGAGCGGGGAGGGAAAAAAATTAAAAAAGCTCCATCGATCGTATCGCTCTGCACGCACGCCGTTTCTTAAAAACCGCTTTTTAATGAAGCATTCATTTTTTATGCCTTTTCCCTAGTCGAAAACGCTGCAACTACTTTTTCACCTCCGAACCGTTCCGGCAATTTCCGTTGATAAAAATTCATGTAAAGTTTTATTCTTTCCGAGCGCATAAATTCTCGTAACGTATTTTGATGTTGTAAAATACAGTGACACCGCATGAAGTAATGACGATAATAAAATATGAATCCCGAGATTACGAAGTCGTGAAACATGCCGTGCGCGCGACGATGCGTGTAACTGCACGTAAAATGTTGTAACTCCGTGAGGAGAGCAAGCAGGCATGCATGCATGCACACGTGTTGGGGGGTACACGAGGTCGTGATTTACTCGAGAAATCATCTTCTCCGGGTTCTCCCTATCTCCGTCCTCTTTTATCGGTGCATCGAGCTACCTACAGCGACGATAAATCTTGCCTTCGCCGTGCTGTTGCGTCTCTACATTTCAAACTTTCCAAATATATAACAAGCGCGTCGGGAAATGATGTTTACGTTATTCTTCGAGTCGTGAAAAAACAAACTTCTCCATAAGTTTCGCGACGTTACGTCAGAAATACACGTTACGGGAACGTAAAATTCAAAAGGCAGTCGATGAAGAAAAAGAGCAGAGTTCATATGTGAACATCGATTTCACGCTTCGTTGCGTTTCGTGAGTGGTTCTTTTGCTGTTTCAAAGATCTCAGCCATGATGGGTACTAATGGTTGCATGATATGGCACGAAGTTATTCAAAAGATAGAAAAATATTGATGCACATGAATAAATTGCACAAATTCGTGGCTCTTCATTTCTTCCGTGTATTTAAATCCACTTTTCGGCTCAGTTTCTAATTAAGACCGCGATAATGGATAAAATTCCAAATCAATAAAGATGATTTTAATTTTTCGTAGGTATAAAATTAAGATTCAGACTTTCCGGTATTAAAATCGACGATCAGACGAGGTTTGTGTTTGCCTTGGCGTGGGTAGAGGTTCCATGTTTTAATATAAATTTGACAAAGCAAAATTCGAGCTATGGTTCATAGGTACTATTTGCATAAAGTAGTTTTACGTCGTTGCTGGCCTCGCGCACCTGTTGCTTCTGTTCGTCCCACCGAATCGAAGGCTTTTGCGGCCTAACGCGGCGGTATCGTAAAATTGGAGTTTCATTGTGAACGAGTATATAGCGCAGTTCACATATTGACGGGCCGTGTATCAAAAATCTCCCCAATCTTTTCCTCTTCGAGCGCTTCGCTTGTTGGCGTATCAAAGTACTTTGTACACAAGAATATCTCCTCAGTTATTCGATTCACTCGATGTCACGATACGTAATTGTCGGCATAAACTCGCAGATTACATAGAATCATCGCCTTTTTATTGTTCGGTTTAGATGCAACGTATATATCGCGGAAAAATAGGCTCTCGCACGGTCGATCGTGACAGTAATTACCGCCGGAAATAAAAGACTCCAAGGAATCATTCAGAAATACGAACTTTCTCCGTAGAAAGGCCGGCGAAGATGTGCAAAAAGTTGGATCGGAAAAGACATTTCGTTGACATTTCCACGGACTGTACGTGGGGTTTCGTGACGAATGGATCATCTTTTTGTAAGAAGGAAAATGCGCAGGATCGATGCACTCGTTTCCTCAACGTGGGAACGCGAGTGTAGCCAGGGATCGAGAAGACGGAGGCGAGAAGGAAATTCGTGTGCCTGCTGTCCAGGGTGAAAAAAATCCCTAGACATCCAGAGCGGACGTGGACAGAAACAAAGACGCTTGGTTCAACAAAGGATCTGCAAAGATCGCTCTACTTCACTCGGACCCTCGATTCCTACCTTTCCCATAGCCGGCTCTCTCTTTTCATCGTTCTTCTTTCTTTACCGTTGTCTCTCTGCTCCACGGAAACTTAACCACGTGCTCTTTCTCTCCCGACTCGAACTCCGCCCATTGATCTTCTCGGCTGCACATGCAACGGCGAAGTAGATATCCCTACACGCGTAGGTGAGGCCTCGTGAACATGCTCGAGCCTGCGATATTGGAAGAGTTGTTTGACCTTGACAAATGCGAAATTGTAGAGGAAGATCAGGTGAATCTTCGAAAGGATGAAACAATAACGATAGGTCATTCAAGGTCATCGATGCTCATCTCGGAATTCGTTTCCAATAGATGACAACCCGACGATCTCCAAACGAAAGGAATAAAGTATCGGGGAGTAACGAATAAATCACATTACCGGTAATTGCATGGTCCCTAATCTCGCATCGTTTTTTCGTTTTTCGCCGATTCCTCGTTCACAAGCAAACGGCCATCAATAGCAGCTATCTTCTATCGCGGGTTCGGCTATCTCATAACGTGATTAATAATTGCCACAACTATGATTGTTGATCCGATGACCCCCTCCCCCTGATCATCTCGAAGGGTCAAACAGAATGAACGCCCACATGGGAAACGAAGGATTTAATAGTCGATCGTTTGGGCACGATCGATATGCGAATATAGAGCTTCGATGGCTCGCGGGGCGAATCCCGTTGAAGAATTGCATATGTGAGTACGCTGGTACTTAAAAAAAGAAGGTCATAATTTCAAGGCTTATCCTGCTCGCATTCTTACGAGGGCAAGATTTTGTTTTCTTTGATTGATTTTGTTGTTCGATGCCTTTCTCACGCTCGACAATGAAAGCTCGCGGATACATCGGTAAAGTACGAGTAATTCGAGTAATCATTGCAGCAGTATCGAGCGTAGATGTATATAGAGTGCAAGAACTCCATCTCTAACATCATAAATTGAACATAGATTTGCCGCGGGACTACTGATCTTGCTACCGCAAGTAAGTGCGCGTAATGCACGCAATGAATCCCGCAGGGTGTACCACATGAGTTGTACGAGAATGAGATCTGATTAAAATGAAGTTCTGAAACGATTCGTTTTGTACGAGTTACGAATCGTGTGAATCGTTGATACTTTAGCGAAATCAAAATCTTAAGCATTCCTGTTATAAAAAACTATTAAACCTTAGTAAAAATGTTTAATATTTTTATGTTACCGTAGTAATTTCATAGAGGATTTCAGATTTAAGTGACGCAAAGTCTCTTTAGGGGAACATCCCCTTTGTTTATACATTTAAGTGCAACATCTTCATTTAATACGAAATAAAAATATACCTAGGAAGACGAATTTTTTTGCACGGAATAAATTGTGTTTAATCGACTATATATTTAAACAAATTTTTATCAAACTGGGAGTTATTTTGGTAAATTAACGAACACTTTTGTCGTTTATTGTTGAGTTCAAGAAAAGCATTTTTCCAACAGCGGCGAACTCATGATATCGCAAATATTTATATTTTATTGCGTTACTAAACAAGACTAGTTATTCAGCAAGAAACTTGAGATTAAAAATTGTCTTGTTAGTTACTGAATTAAAAATAATTTTCCGTTGTATAATTACGTTTCGTTATAATCAATTGGTTTTCGTCATTCGAACTAAAATTAATCTACTAGCACGTTCACAGAGATTGTTCAATTCGATTTTTTTTAACAAATCGCTGATACACATCTTAACAAAGAAAACTTGTAGCGATACGGTATCTTACAAGCTTTATCTTGTAAGTACGAATACGAACTCACTGTGGTTTCACTGAATCACGTACGACGCGCAGAATATGGAGCGTATGGAAGTTTCAAACTGGCAGCGAACGCGTTTCAATCTGGTCGAGGCGTGATTCCATTTCAATATCAACCAGCAGTGAATCGTATACTTCGAATTTTCTACTTTGATTTTGATTCTTTTTTCTTTTTTCAAAATTTGTACTCTGCGAGCAATCTATAATTTACGATTTCATCACGCGAAATAAAAGGATTACGACATTTTATATTTTTAATGCCATTATTTGCATTGAATTCAGAACAAACGAAAAACTTTAATCCCAAAATTCAAAATTTGTATTTCTTTTAAATTATACTTAAAAATTTGTGAGGTAATCTTCAATCCCGTTTTTTTCTCTAGTAACTGGAAAAATGTATAACTTTTTTAAAATTTCCCTACGTGTTTAAATGTGAAAATTTTTCTGAAAAGCATGTATTTTTGGGCCAGTTGGAAGATAAGTCAGTGACTAAAATTGCGATTCGATCAGTAAAGAAGCCGGGGCGTATTAATCGACACGAGCCAGCGAAGTGTGCAAAATGTTAGAATTTCCACATGGCAATTTTCCACGTAATTCGCACCGCGGGTGTTTCTTGTAGATCACGCGACGTTCGCCACTAAGCATGCGTTTACGATGGTGATGATGCGACGACAAGGATGATAGGGAGGTAATAAAGTCCTCCCAAGTCTAATAGAATAATTCACCGTTACTCTATACCTCCCGAGCCATAAACCAGTCGAGAAGATCGAGCTCGGCGTCGAACTTTGCGAATTCGACGCTAAAATAGGCTTTAAAAGCAAAAAAGAAAAAAACGTAGAAACGCGGAATAACAAACCCCGTTAAAAAGATAATTCTAAATAGAAACATCGAACCAGCAGCGAACGTTTTAACGCCGAATAAACGAGGGACTGATTACAATTTCCCTATCACAAATTGCATTTCCTAGAGTCGAACAATTTTCTCGCAGGGTAAACTGTTTGTACAGCACGGCATTTCGAAAAGGAAGACGACAATTAGAAGTGCAACCGTGCCTCCGCCCGTCCGCTTACGTTTCTACTACGTAAAGACGAGCGTCTGAAAGATAGCAGGAACTTAGCCCGGTTTTAATGCCACTCTTGGACAGAAAGAGATGGGGTATTGTTTCGCGTGGGTGTGATAGAACGTGAGCGAGGAAGAAGAAGTTGCCACGGAAATCCATACAATGACATGCAAATGCGCATCTACGTGTGTGCGTACAGGAAAAGGCGATTTCCAAAGCAGCTTCACGCGGCCAGCGCCCTTTCTTGGTTTATGAAGCGAGGAGAACACGCCAAACAGTTAGCTCGTTTAACATCGAGCTCGGAAGACAACAATGTACGCAGGATGGAATTCTAATAAGGATTCAAATTCCAAAACATCGAGAAATGTTTCCATGCATTAGCGATCTTTTTCCTTGTCTCAACGATGTAGAGGGAAGAAGAAAAAAAGTTTTCGAAGCCTATGTTTTGCGCTGTTTGTTCAAGGATTCGTTATGCAAATTCTGACGATGCTGTAAAGTATCTTTTATCAGGGAGAGAGTAAGTAGCATACGTTCCCAATACGTTCGTACGAACGGCGGAGGGCTACGTCACTGGGAGATGTTTACTCGCGTGCGCCAACCTTTCAGGGGGTCAAACCGATTCTGCCCGACCTCACATTTCCTTCTACTCTTCTTCTCATTCGAGCTGGCACGTGAATGCACCGTATATCCTTTTCCCAGAGAGAAAATCGAGAAGCCGATCAAATGCGAGCATGCACCTTCCTAACACTCGTGCGGAGTTTCGGCGCAATCAATAGTATTCGTGCGGAACGTTAATCGAGGCATATTATTTGCAAAATAATCTGTTGAAGAATCGGCGGAAAAAACGTTCGAACTCTATCCCCCATTATAGGGGAGAAAGAGGTATTGCGGGACGTGGTCTTCATCATTATTTTTAAAACGCTACAATATCAATGAACGCACGCGTATGGATATCGTTTTTAATATGATTGGAGATGATGAGAAAAAATTGCGTGCGTAAAAAAAGCTGCAGTCTGCGCATGTCGTAAAAATTTGAGACATGAAAATGCATGTTTTTATGAAAAACGCATTCAAATACGGGATTTTAATTTTCGAATTTCCCATTTTTATTGTCAAAATTTTGCGAATCTGGTACAGCTATAAAGCTGGCTATTTTTTTATTTCTTGCCGGAATGTGGAAGAATAATCTGGAGGTATTAAACCAAAAAAATAATCATTAAAATTTTCTGTACAAATGTTGCACTCTGTTTTTTCCGCTTTTAAGGCGTGATATGTAAAAGAGTGTTAAGAATTGGAATAAAATATTTAAGTATGAAGTACACAAATTTTATTTGATTGAAAAATATAACCAGTTTCGCGTAGAAATGAAAAAAATACATAAATCGATAAAAAAAACGTGATTGTAGGTTTAAGGGGTTACATACAGTTGTAGTGGGGCAAATTCAAAAAATTTTTTCATACCTAAAATGCATATTTGAATACAAAACGAAATGTCATTCGATAGTGCAAGTATCGAACTACACATTTTAATTTTTGTGTTAAAAAAGATTGAAAAAAGTGGGAGATACAGCAAATCTCCAAAAATTTTTTGTTTTTCAGTGCACACGATAACTTGAGATCCTCTTATCTGAAAAATACGAGTAAAATGATTCTGTCAGTAGACATCAAGATCTGCTGAAAGAAACGAAGGATTTTTCAGCAGATCTTGATTTTATGAAGAAAAAACCAAAATTTTGAAAAGCAAAAAAAGTGGTTTTTCAGTTTTTCCACTCCCATTTTCGTGAAAATTGGAATTTAAAAAAATCCTTCATTCATTCAGCAAATGTTGATTTTAAAAAATCGAAAAAATTTCGATTTATCGTGTGCACCGAAAAAAAAAAATTCGGGGATTTGCTGTATTTCGCCCTTTTTTAAATCTATTCTAACAAAAAAATTAAAATGTTCCGTTCGATACTTTTATTCTTAAATGACATTTCTATCTTTTT